>CM056737.1:53620368-53856428 GCA_029844215.1 Przewalskia tangutica
TTGGATGGCTTTTCACAAAAGTCAGAATCTTAAAAGGGATTGGATAAGGTTTTCTTAGGCCGTCTTTGGAGTATTCTAAGCGTAGGCATTGCTTGCCTGAAATTTGATTAGAGATAACATGCTAACTGGCGGTTGGTGTAGTTGTTACTGTTGTAAAACTTTATTAATATCCACTACATGTGTGATATCATTCGGTTCTTTATATCCTTTTTTGAAAGGGTGGCGATTAAGACTTCCTGGAGTCAGAATCTTTATCTTTTCTAAGAAGTATTCTTGACTGGCACTTGATTCTTTGCTGTGAACCATTTTTTTACAATGGTACTCGGACAACATGCATCGTTATGGAGATTTATCGGTGATTTCAAGACCGCGCAAGAGATTCTAGATTTGCTCACAACATTGTTAAGTAGTATCTTTTTATCGGTTTCTTTTTAACACCTTCCTTTCACTAAGTGAAAAGAGTGCTTTACAATACCATTTTCTCTTAATGGCGTGCTCACAGATCTATCATAACTTATCAATATATTTCCGGTCCGATTTTAAAATCGATATCTTCTCTAATCATGCCCAGTTATCTCGCGTGCATTCCGGCATTTACGGTAGAAATACACTTGCGATCGTTCTATCGATTGAAAGTGCGATAGTAGACTTTGGAGTCTTGATGATCCGAATAGTCTACTCCACTGAACTTTTCGTTACCGGTTATAGTTTCGCCCGAATTATCGAATACTCTTAAATCATAAAGGGGTTTGGAAGAAGATCTTTTATTGAAAGAGTATCTTCCATTAGATCTTAAAAATTTTAAGTTGATTGAACCGTCAAATCTTTGGATTATTTGTTCAATATCGAGAACTCTGCAGTTCTATCTTTGGTTGGAGTAATAGCATCGAAGTGCCATTCATGCTTTTGCTAAAAATTTCATTCCATTTACTAGCATTCTTGGAAACAAAGATGTTACTATGTTCACAGGTTTGCTTCCATAATGCGCATGAAGTAGCGCTTTACGCTAACTAGTTTAGCTTTTTGGAGCTAAGGTTGTTTTCGATTGGCTTTGTAATATACTCTGTATATTATAGCTATTTCTCTTCTGTTTATCTTCTGTTCATATTTACTTTCGTTTTAATGTTTAACGTTAAGGTATCCATGCGTTACGATCATTAATATCTACTTGAAAAATTTGGGTATGATTAAATATAAGCGGACCTACCATTTACAGAAAATTACTTTGTAGAACTCAGTAAAGGAATCATCAGAAGTTTAATAACCTTCGCATCTCTTAATAAGAGAGCGGATGGGAGAGTGTCACCGAGACCCAATAATCGATCTGGCGAACTTCGTGACAATTTGTACCAAACTATGTGAAGGAAATTAAATTCCTTTTTATATACTGTTTATATCTTGAGTTGATAGCAATTTAATAATCTCTTTTTGAGTTATTAATAGCTCACAATGGATTCACAATTTTGATATTATAATTTTTATAAAATCAAACTTTCTTGTTTATAAGCGATTTGAAGAAAGATTCTTTGGAATATTCCAGTACGCGTAAATCTCTTTCAACTTTAGCAATCTTTAGAAGTTGCTAAGTTTTCCACTTTATTGATATTATTTCATATCTTTAGTAAGAAAGTACATGTAGATCTCTGCTAAAAATTTGGAATAGATTGTCTATTTTTTAAATAGCTAAGATATCTTCTTAATCTAATAACTTCATAAACATTTAAGTCCAACATAGTTTTTCTTGCAGTTACTTGCAGGACTATAGTTTTGCGATGGTAAGAAGTCTAACACAAGTAGTGCAGATACCTTGATCTGAATAATAATCATAACTCTCTGAGAGTTTCTCTTAGTATTATTAGCACTCGCTCTTAAACGCTATGCCTTATGTCAGGAAATCTGAAAATTATATTCTCTTATGTAATTTAATTCTAGGAATAACGTCTTCATTTTATAAAATACTTTGTTTAACGAAGGGTTGTTGTGGCCAAGTGTGGAACTACTGCATCGCCATTATCTAGAAATTTCTAACAATTACATCTTGTTACTAGGTTTAAACCATACTCTTATCTTTTCCTCGACTACGAAATGATACTTTCTATCACAATGAATTTATCAACACTTAGTTCTTGATGCTTATTAGTTTCTAAATAGTTCTCATATCTAGATTTGTCAACCTTATTTCTATTCTTTTTAATTACTTAAGCTTGATTAACATGTCTGTTAAATGACACTTTCTCCTACGATCTTGGCGACATCCAGCATTGTTCACGCCTACGCCTACCGGCTTCACGGGCAACGTACTTTGCTCGGGAAAACTTACTACGGTAGTACTCGGCGAGGATGAGCGAGGCAGTATAGCACGACTAAGTGATTAAATCTAATCGAGAATAGTAGAACTTACAGGCGGAGCAGGTGCGACTGCGTAACCTTCACGATGGAACTGGTCAGCAGTGGACTTGATGGCGGAAGGCAGGTCACTGTACGTAGAAGCTTCTACGAGAGATCGAGCAGGTGCAGGACTCTAGCAGCCACAAGAACAGCGCATACAGGGAGCGGTAGTATGATTTCTACTCATTCAATACTGCCCAGCGTTGGCTCGATACCATAAAAGGAAGTGAATAAAGCGGAACTAACGATTTAAGATCTGTGACAGCTCAAAACTTTAAAACATAAGAAAATATAAGTTTAAAATAAACTTACAATTTTATTCAAAGCATGAGAGAGGGATACAGTCGAGGCAAGGAAAGAGAGAGGATATTTAGGATGCCTTAGGTTTACAAAATGAGAGCGCTAAATGAGGCGCTCAGCGAATAAAGCTAATAAATCTAACAAGCATTGGGCCAGTTACTGTTTAAAACGAATGGGCGGCTAGATTACATGTCCTAGTACTTTCTTTGAGAAAGAGACAGACGTCTTCTCACCTTTAAAGTCCTTTTATGTAACTTACCATAACTTTATGTGCCATTTGCATCTTTGGCTCTTTCTTTTACGAAGAGGCAAATGCTCATTGTCTGTTTTATGGGTTTGTCGCTTTTGCTTTTGCGAAAGAGAAGCGAATGTCTCATATCTGCACTTTTGACTCTTGCTTTTAGAGAGGAGCAGAGTGTCGCACTTTCTGCTATGCGGAAGGAAGCGATTGTCAACTTTACTTTTCACTGAAAGGGCAAGTGTAAGCGTACCTAACTGCTTTGCCCCATGTCGCACTGCGGAAGGGACTCGCTTTATGCGTTATTTCTTTGAGTGCAGCATACGCGTGAACTTGTGGCAATTCCTCGTCGCCAGGAATGGCGTGTCGCCGTTATCTGTTGTCCAACATGTGGTTGGATTCACTTGCTTAATCCATCCGGTTTGCGGAGCTTAATAGCCAATGAACTACCTGGCTTACGATTTAGAGCGTGAGGTTTCCCGAGGAAGATGGACTTAACTAGCCTTTCTTCAGTTTTACCTTAAGTTCTTCCACACAGGTTTTTAGGCTCAAATCCTTTAAATTACGATGAGTTAACTTGTGCTTAAATAGCGGATCTGTTTATCTCTTGGATATCAAATGACCCGATTAATGATATCTGAAATTAACTTATTAAAAAGAACTTGCATAACTAATATGTTACGGTAAAGAGTCGAAATCTGTTGTTCCTCTTGAAACTCTTATGCTTATCTTGGAAGCTTGGAAGCTACTGCACTGTGAATTTCCTCGAAGATGCTCGCGTAGTTCGTAGAACCGTCACGAATAACTTTCTCGCAATCCCTGCGTATTTGATGAACGAGTGTGGGTATTTGGCTAACATCTGAGAAAGTTGAACCATGTGTCTTATAATCGTACCCGATTATAGAACTGCGATGCAGTGAGTCTGCGGATAATGGTATACGGGTTTGTAAGTGATCTACGTACGATTAAATGGACTTAATATCTTTTTTAATGGTAAACTTGGAATACTCAATTAAAATCTGTTTTATCAAAATACTTGTGCTCGACTTATGTGGAGTGAAATTGCTCACTAAAATAAACTCGTAGTACTTCACAGTTTTGAGAGTCTTGAGTATCCACATCTTTGGTGAGTACGTATATATGAGGTTTTAGCAAATCTTGTACCACTAAGAATTTTCATCTTGTTTGTCGATTGCCATTATCGGCAGTGCAGGTATGGATAAATTCCCATTCTGAATGAGTGGTATTTCTTTCTTAGAAGCCCTCTTGGTTTAAGCCTTGAGTATGATTAGGAGGAACCGTCATGTAACTATCTCTGCTCTGCAGGCGATCTTGGTGTAACCGAGCAATGAATGCATTGCTTTCCCTTTTTAGAGAAGTAGTACTTTGCTCGGAATCTCTGTGTTGTGAACTTATTTTGTCCCCGGGTTTATGAAGAATTGGTCTGGTTTTTACGCAAAAACATTTCATTTTCTTCTAATTTATTATTACGAAGGGTGGTCTCGTCAGGCGTAAGCTCTGGGAGCTGGTCTCGTTACTTCCTGCAAGAATTCTCTTGTTAGGAAATGCGAGAGAAGTTTTCCTACTTTTATAAAATCAATCTTAAATCAAAGCGGATAATAAGGCTTGCCATGGGCAAAAATCTGTTTGGAAACTAAATTTTAACATCTTTTTGCCAAAATGTCTTTCAGCTTGCTTTGCGATCGACTCTTAATAAAAATTCTTTGTTTACGAATCATCTTGAAATTTTGTAATACATAGTCTTATAGACAAAATTTCCTTTTTAAGCCATCTTTATAGTTTTTACGTGCTTGGTTCGGTTTAGAAGTAAATCTTACTAAGCTGTTCCAGGCCACTCCAAGAGAATTCTTTGTTTGAGGATACCCGTAACCTATGTCGGAGGCAATCGGTTTCTCTTATCATAAAGGCTTACGGATTAGGGATGCCTAAACGTGGAAGCTCCAGACAATTTCTTTTATGCCTGTATAGGCCTTGGCTCTGATACCGTTATTCTTGACCAGAAATTTGGATTTTCTTTGCCTTTTATATGAGGTTCTAAATCTGTCTAATTCTTGGGATAAAATCTGCAAACATAATTAAGACTTCTAAGAATCTTTGTAGTGAGTTTTATCGGGAATTTCATCGAGAACTTGGTAGAGAACTACATGTAAACATTCTGCAAATTGGTTTATAGGTTCCTTGGTAGAATCGTACCCTAAGAACCCCTAATGGTATGCAGAAACGAGTTTTATCTTCTTGGCCATTTCTAACTCTGCTTTGAGCCATTTGTACTTAGCGGTTTGGGCAAAAAGTGTTTAAATGCTTAAAATCTTGTTTGTTTTATACTATCTTTTTCATCGCGAAACTTGAATTTGCGGAGAATCACGACTTACTTAAGTATGCCGAACTTTAACTATAAATATTAGCATTATAAGTTCTTTTTAATAAATCTCTTTTATTAGGGATTGGGTACCTAATCACGATTTTAGCAGCTTGATTAAGAGAGTTTATAATTTATAACGAGTCTTAGGACTCACTCTTTCTTTTTAAAGCGTTTTTGTTAACATAGAAAGGTTGAACAACTCATTTGTGATTTAGAATGCCCCAATGATTCTTTTTCAAGTAAATAGATTGATTTCCTTTTACACAGGTGTTCCATGAGCTCATGGCTCAAATCTGGATCGAATCGGCTTTTGTGGGAATGTTTCTTTACAAACCAAAGTCGTCAGGTGTATGCTTGGATCTCACCAATTATCTTCTTCTAACTTTCGGAGGCATTTGGTAGTTACGAACATATTTTCTTTTCCATAGAATCTAAAGAGAATTTCTGACTTTATTAATAACCTCAGGGGTTTTTAAATTAGATTCTATTCTTTTAATTTTAACATCTTGCAGAAATGTAGTTAACACGGTGAGTTAATGGCCCAGTTATTTTAAAAAGCTTATTTTTGTTTAACATGATTCTTGTGATCGGTAGTTAAAGGATTTACATATATGAATAGAGTTTCTTCCATAGAAGCGGTGTAAATACCGTCTCAGCTTAGCGGTATATGGTTTTATCCGTGTTAGGAATGGGATTCCTAGAATGATATCCTTGATTCACGTTGCTACGTGTTATAACGAAATGAATTAGTGAAGCAAAATACCATTATTACGTACATATAGGCCTTGGCTTTGAAAGCTTCGGTTATTTTTATATTATCTCCTGTGGCGGAGTATAATTTATGGGTACTTTTACTTAAGTACTTAGTGGGAATTAATCCTTGTAAATACAATTTTTATCCGCTCCGTGAGTCTAATAATGCTATATTTTCTAAGATAAAAATCTTTGTTTATCAATAACCTTAATAGTGATACGGTAAGCTTAATGCTCACGCCCTAATTAATTTTAACCCCGATTCATTCAGCTGTTGTCGGAGGTTTATCAATCGGAATTAATTCTTCGTTAGCGAGGTTTGATCTACGTCCATTTGACCAGATTCTTTTTAATGCCGAGGATTTCGTATTTTTAGATTTACAATCTGATCTTTAATGGCAAATCTCACGAATAGTAGAGTCCGAGTTAGTTTCTTTGTAATAGGAAAACCTCTTCAAGTGGTTATCCGTGATAACACTAATTTTACATTTTGTATAGGTACAGTGGCTGCATTTTCCTAGTACTCGCAATTGATCCCCGAAATTTGGAGGTTGAGCTGTTATTTGATGAACTATGCGTCACAACGTAATAATTTTCTCAAGAAACTTCGTAATAACCATTTGGTATTGTTTCGCTATTTAACTTTTGTAATAAAATGAATTATTTATTTTCTTTTCGTGGTTTTCTCGACCACTTTTTCTTAATAATCTTTGGACATACTAATCCATCGCTTTTTTATTATTTGAATTGGGACTCATCGGGTTTTCTCTGATTGAGTTCGGCTTTCTTTAAGCTTACTATTAATCTTGTTTTGATAATTCTATTATTATCATCATTTGGTGACTTTGAGCGCGCTTTGCCAAATAATGCTTTTAATATTGGAGAAATAATCGGAAAAGCGGTTTTCGCTTCGTTCTAATCGGGTATATCACGGTTGCGCATACACGGGTTTTACTTGCACCAAAGATCTTGTAATAACTGGCCGTGATTTCTTCCTTTTCTATCTTTGGATTCTTACTCGATCCTTTTTCATTCTTTTTAAGCGTAAGTGCTTGTCGAAGATCTCACCTTTCTTTTAGGAGCCTTTTTAACTGCTTTAATGGCGGAGTTATCGTTTTCGACAAAGATTTTCTTTTTCAACCATTCTTCAAAGTGATGGTGTTAAGACACTTCATGCCATTATGGAGTTTATCGATGATTGGAACCACTTTGTTAATTTACATTAGAATTAATTCTCGACCATTCATATCACCTATCCATTTGATTCCAAATTATTTTCTTTCCTCGAGTGGGGAAAGTCTTTGTCATGTACCATTTTCTTTTAATGGCATTTTTACTCGATCTTACCATAAGCATGTAAGGGTTTTCCAATCGATTTTAAAAGCCGATAAGTTTTCTTAATGCCAATTCTATCGAAGTCTCTTGTGCTTTTGTGGAAGCACAAGAGTCATTCTACCATTACTAAATTTAGCTTTTGGAGCTAAAAAAGCTTTCAATTCTTTTGATTATTTTATCTTACGGAGACCAAAATTTTATTCATTAATAAATGAAATTTGTATAGAGTTCTCTAATCTGGATAGAGGAATACTTCTCAGCGGTTGCTAAGCAACGGACTTCTGTATTCTCGGTCCTTCATTTTCTTCATAAAAGTTCAATCACGTTCTATTGATTGATTAATCATTTACATTCATGACTTGATGAAAGTCCTCCAAACGCTTGAATTGGTTTAGCAATTTTATAATACTCTAATTCTACGAGATGTAGCCTGCTATCTTTTTATCAGCAAAGTAGTTTGCTTTTTACTATACCGCTTATTCCTGGTATTAATTATACTTTCTTATATAATTAAACTCACCGGGTGCTGTCTTCATTTTATAAAATACTTTGTTTAACTTGAAAGTGGTTGTTGTCAAGCGTGGAGACTACCATCGCTTATCCTAGAATTTCTGCTATTCTATCTTGTTACTAGTTTCGAGCCATTACTCTTGTATCTTTTCCTCTGACTACTCAAATAGTACTCATCTACAGTCCTAAACCATAGTTACTACATGCTTTATTAGTTTCCTAAATAGTTCTCTCCTATCACTAGTTGTCAACACTATTTAACCTATTGCACTTTTAATTCGCTTAAATAGCTAACTTATGCTCATATTCATCCGACCAAACTTTCTCCTATCTTGATCTTTGCGACATCCAATGGTATTTCACGCCTCTACGCTACTCGGCCACGGGTGACGGCTTATCGCTCGGTGAAAGCTTACTACGATTAGAAGATCACGTGAGGATGAAACTAACAAGTCATAACAACTAAGCTTTGATTAAATCTAATCTAATAGTAGACTGACTGTGAACAGTGGTAACGACTGCGGTAACTTTACGAGAATTGTAATGTAATGATTTCCGACTTTAACAAGTATACTATTCCAGAATCTGGCTGTGAATCAACAAGAGTACAGACTCATTAACCTAAGAACAACACCGCCTGGTTGACTGGGCAGAAAGATGACTACTTCACTCATCTTTATACTATTATTCATTCAACATCGGACGCTCATGAAACAAACGGACTACTAAGATTACACGACTCATTTTTTCGCAGGCAAACGCTCTTCCGCGAAGTCCTTTTGTCTTCTTCTCGCTATGTCGCTGCCTTTGGCCTTTCTTTTCTCAAGAGGCAAACGTCAAATACCGCTTTACGGGTTTTGTCCTTTGCTTTACAGTGCGGCAAATGCCACCATCCGCTTTTACTTTCACTCTCGTCTGGCGGGGCGTTGTCGCTTTCTCGCTGACCGCGGCAATCGCCCTTTACTTCTTCAAAGCAGTTGTCACCACCTCTCGCTTACGCCCTTTCTCGGAAGCGGACCTCGCCGTTAGTTTGGTCGAGGTACGACCACAGAAGCCGCGCACTTCTTAACGAAAGTACGCCGCCATTATCCATTTAATCGTGTTGATTCCACTTCTTCTTCATCCTCCGGGGCCACGTAGCTTAATAGCTTCTTCTCGCTTCGATGAATCGCAGGTTTCGGCGGTTACGGATTTCTTCTTTCTCGTTTTACCTTAAGTTTTCCTGGTTTCTACCCATCCTTAATCACGGGTCTTGCTTAAATAATTCGATCCTCGCTTTATCTCTCGATATCAAACTATCAATTAATGATATACTAAATTCTTTTATTAAAAAGAACTCAGATAACTTAATATGTTCCTGCAAAGTCAATCGCTTGTTCCTCTCGAAACTCTTATACTTATCTCGAGTTTCAAGCTACCACCGTGATCTCTCCAAAGATGTTCACTCCATCTGGTGAACCATCCGGGAATAACTTTCTCCTTAATCCCTTCTCGCATATTTGATTAACTGCGCTGGTATTTGGCCTAACATACGTAGTGCTGAATCCACGATCCTTATAATCATACCAATTATAAGCCATGGTCCGCGAGTCCCGATAATGGTATCCTGGTTTGTAGTGTGATCTACATACCACCCTAAATGGACTTAATATCTTTTAACGGTAAACTCGAATACTCAATTCCGCTCGCTTTATCAAAATACTGCGGCTCACTTCTACGGAGTCAGATTAACCAAAATAAACTCATAGTATTTCCTAGTTTTCAGTGAGTCTCGAGTATCCACATAATCGTGGTCTCAGATAATGTGGTTTTAGCAAATCTTCAGATCTTAAAAATTTTCATACTGCTTGTCCGGGCACATTATCTAAGCGTCCTGGTATGGATAAATTCCTATTTCTCGAACTGGGCCGCATTTCTTTCTGTATGGCCCCACCGTTTAATCGCTTCAGTATGATTCCGGAACCATCTCAGAATTCATCTCTCGCCCGGCAGATACGCGTAGCCTTGAACTACTAACTGCTTCTTTCCCTTTTTTATGAGACTGGTACGCACTGAGATTCTAATATTGTGAACTTATTTTGTCCAATCGGCTTTACGAAGAATCGTCCTCGCAGCTTTTTCTGCAAAGTGGTCGCTTTCATTTTTTCTTCTAATTTATTCTCAAAGTTGAGGTCTCATCGCGCAGTTTCCGAGCCCGGGTCCCATTACTCTCGCAAAAATTCTCTTCATAGGGAAATCGCAGAAGTTTTCTCGCTTTTATAAAATCAATCTTAAAATCAAAATCGGATAATAAGGCTTACTTATCTGCAAAAATCTGCTTTGGAAACTAAATTTTAACATCTTTTGCAAATGTCTTTGGTCGCTATAATGACTCTAATAAAAATTCTTGTTTAATAAATCATCTTGAAATTTTGTAATACATAGTACTATAGACAAAATTTTTTAATCGTAAGTATAGTTTTTTCTCTCTGGTTCTGTGCCTGTGTAAGTAAATCTTACTAACTGCTCAACCGACTAAGAGGAATTCTTTGTTTAAGGATACCCCGCAACCCATGCCTAAGCACGGCTTTACTATCATAAAGGCTTCGATTGTGATGCCTAAACACAAGCTTCTAACAATTTATTTTATCTCAGATGACAAAATTTAGTCCGTTTCTTCCATCATGGATCGGATTTTTCTTAGCCTTATATACGCGGTTCACAAATCGTTTAATTTCGATAAAATCGCAATATACCACAGACTTCCTAAGAATCTCAGAATTGAAGCCGAGCGCCTTTATCGTGAATTTCATCAGAACTCGGGTAGAACTCGCATGGCTCGCAAAATCGTTTATGGTGTTCCTGGCAGAGATCATGCCCTAAGAACCTAATGGTCGCCCTCAAACGCTTTATCTTCGCACTTAATGCTAGACCAGATTTACAAATTCGCTTGGGCAAAAGTGTTTAAATGCTTAAAATGTTGTTCTATGTTATCAAAATACTAGAACATCGCCTATGATGTACAATCACGCATCGATCGTAGTGGTGGAATATGTTATTCATGATGCTCAAATTCGGGCGGCATTCTCGAGCCCGAACGGCATCACATTCCATTCATATTATCCAAAGTGACCATTGAATGCTGTTTTATACCTATCTTTTTCATCGACTTGAATTTGCTGTAATCCCGACTTCACGTCGAACTTGTCAGAAATATTAGCATTATAAGTTCTTTTAATAAATCTCTTTATTAGGAATCGGCACCAATCCATTTTAACGCTGATTAAGAGGTTTATAATTTATAACGAAATTCTGGACCTCTTTCTTTTCAAATGCTTTTGTTAACATAGAAAGTTTAACAACCCAACGTGATTTAATGCCCAATGATTCTTTTCAAGTAAATCATTGATTTCCTTTTACAAAGGTTCCAGTTTAACATTGCTCATCTAGACTTGTCCTGGCTTTGGGAATGTTCTTCCTCATAAAGTCATCTGTAATGGCAGCATCTACAGTGATGCTTCTTCTTTTCCGTAAGGCATTTGGTGTTTCAAACATATTTCTTTTTCCATAGAATCTAAGAGAATTTTTACGCTATTAATAACCTCCGGTTTTAAATTAGATTCTATTCTTTAATTTAACATCTTTCTTTAGGTAGCAATCCGCCTGCTAATAGCCAGATTTTTAAAGATCGTTTTTGTCATGATTACCGATCGAGTTAAAGGATTTTACATAATGGAATACGCAGGCTTCTTCCCATAATCGTGTAAATACCGCTCAGCTTAACAGATATGGTTTTATCTCGTGTTAGGAATGGGATTCCTAGAATGATATCTTCGGGCCATTGCTTCGTTATAACGAAATCGTAGTTGAAGCAAATACCATTATTACGCATACGGGCTTTTGAGAAAGCTTGGGCTTATTTTTTATATTATCTCAGTAATGGAGCATAATTTACGTGGGTACTTTTACTTAAGTACTGTGGAATTAACTTTTCTAAATACAATTTTTATCCATCAGGCCGCATAATAATGCTATTTTTCTAAGATAAAATCTTTGTTTATCATAACCAATACTGTGACACGGTAGCTTAACGCCCCGGCCCCCAATTAATTTTAACCGATTCATTCACCGTTGTCGAGGTTTATTGATCGGAATTACCTCCGTTAGCTGTTGTTCTACTTCTGATCGAGATTTCTTTTCGCGCCGAGGATTTCATTTTTAGGATTTACAATCTCTTTAATAAATCCTCAATAGTGGTCCGAGTAGTTTCTTTAATAGAACCTCTCGTGGCTATCCGCGATAACACTAATTTTCCGCTTTGTATAGGTACGATTTTTCCTAGTACTCATATAGTCCGAGCTGAGGTTGAATCATATTTGATGAACTATCGCCATCAGACAATTTTCAAGAAACTCTGCACAATCCACTGGATCGTCATTTTAACTTTGTAATAAATGAATTATTTATTTTTCTCTTCGTCGGGGTTTTCTCGCCCCTTTTAATAATCTTCGACCTTCTAATCCATCCTTTTTATTATTTGAATCGGGACCCATCGGGTTTTCGATTGAGTTCGGGCCTTTAAGCTACTATTAATCTTGCTTTGATAATTTATTAATATCCGACTTCGAAATGCGCTTGCCAAACAATCTTTTAAGGATGAGAAATAATCGTAGCGGTTTTCCCTTCTGCTCAATCGCATATCACCGTATACAATGGCTTTACTTTGCACTGATCTTGTAATAATCGCTTGATTCTCTTCCTTTTCTTCGATTCCTTCCGATCCTTTTCATCTCTTTTTAAACGAAGTCTAATCAAGATCTCACCCTTTTCGGGACCTTAATCGTTTCAGAACGGCGAAAGTTACGCTTCTCGTTAAAGCGTATTTTTGAACCATTCTTCAAAGAATGTGTTAAGACACTCATGCCATTATGAGCGTGAGTTTACTGATTTGGAACCACTTAAAGAATTCACATTAGAATTAATCGCTCATATCACCTATCCATTTATTCCTAAATTCTTTTCTTCCTCGAGCGGGAAAGTGTCATACCATTTTCTTTAATGGCATTTTCCTCGATCTACCCATAACTTGTTGGGCGCGGTTTTCCAATCGATTTTAAACCGATGTTTTAACGGTGCCAAGTCACTGGGCTCGATACCATAAAGTGCGACAGTTGAATAAATGCTTTAATAAAAAGCTTTAAGATGCATACTTAAACCGAATTAAAACTTTAAAATATAAGAAAATATGTTTAAAACTTACAATTTTATTCAAAGCATGCGGCGTATGGCAGAGGATACAAGATCGTGCATGAAAACATTATATGTGGTAGAGATATTTCCTGACGCCTCTTCTAAGTTTACAAACGAGCCTTAAATTGGCTCGAATAAACTATTCGCCCTAACACGTGATCCTGCTCGCTTTAAAACAAATGGATCGCAAGATTACATGACTTACTTTTTCGGAAAAGTGGCAAACGCTTTCTCCTCGCTTTAAAGTCCTTTGTCTTCTTTCCCATGCCACGGTTTTCTGCTCTTTCTTTCTCAAGAGGCAAATGCATTGTCTGGCTTTGCGGGTTTTGTCCTTTGTTGCGAAAGGCAAATGTCACCATCCATGCTTACTTTTTCTGCTTTCTCCGGCGTACGTTGTCGCCGCTTTATCCGGCCGGGCAATTGTCCTTACTTTTCTCAGCGGCGCGTCATCACCCGATTTACGCCCTTTCCGAATGGACTCGCCGTTATTTGGCCGAGGCACGTGATCCACGTAGGGCTTGCGCAAATTCCTGGAAACGAAAGTACGTCGCCATTATCCTGCTCACCTGCCGGATTCCACTCTTCTTCATCCGCTTTCGCTTTCTAATAGCTTCATAATTTTCTTCCGCTTCGATGAACGCGAGGTTTCCGATAAGACGGACTTCTTCTTTCCGTTTTACCTGGCGTTCTTCCCCGGCTTTGGGCTCCATCCTTAATCAACGTCTTGCTTAAATAACTGATCCGCTTATCTCGATATCAAATGACTAATTAATGATATACAAAATTCTTTTTATTAAAAAAAGAACTCAGATAACTTAATATGTTCTCGTAAAGTCGAAATCAGTTGTTCCTCTTGAAACTCTTATACTTATCTTAAGTTAACACCAATTGTGAATTTCTCCAAAGATGCTCCACCATTCGTAGAACCATCCGGGAATAACTTTCCTTAATCCTCTCGCATATTTGACTTAAACCGGGCGCTGCAGGTATTCGCCTAACATACAGAAAGTTGAACCATGCATCCTAAAAGGGGGAATAAAGCGGAACTACTAAATAAGATGCGAAAACAGAAATCTAAACTTTATTAATATCACCTACATGTGTGATATCATTCGGTTCTTTTATATCCCTTTTGAAAGGGGTGGCAGTTAAGACTTCACCACAATCTTAACTTATCTTTCTATGGTGTATATCGATCAACAGCTTCTTTCACCGTGAACCATTTTACAACGGTACTCAGACACTCGTCATTACACACAGTTTATCAAAGATTTCAAACCACCTTGCAAAGAATTCTAGATTTGCTTAACATTGTTCATGTCTTTTATCCGTGTTTAAACACATTCCTTCACTATGAAAAGGTGCTACATACCATTTTCTCTTAATGGCGCGCTCTGATCTCTCCACAACTTATCAATATATTTCCATTGCATTTTAAAATCGATATCTTCTAATCATGCCCAAGCTATCTCCACCATGCATTTCACTTCATGGGTCACAATGTTCTATCGATTGGTCGAAGGATTTTGCAATCGATGACTAATAGTCATAGTCTACCTAACTTTTCGCTCACTATAGTTTCACGCACTATCGTAATACTCTTCATCCTCCTGGAAATAAGATGCACCGAAAGAGTATCTTCCATTAGATCTTAAAAATTTTTAAGTTGATCGAACCATCCAAACGCCGATTATTTGTTCAATATCGTAACTCTCTGTTTCTATCTTTGTCAGTAATGCGATCGGCGCCATTCATCTTTTGCTAAATTTCATTCCATTTAGCATTCTGGAACAAAGAGATGTTATATCTCGTTGCTTCCATAAGTATACGGGTAGCACCTTTATCGCTAACTAGTTTAGCTTGAGCTAAGGTTGTTTTCATTAGCCCGTAATATACTCGTATATTATAGCTATTTCTCTTGTGTTTATCTTAATGCTCATATTTTTCGCTTTAATGTTTAACGTTAAGGTATCCATAACGCTCGATCATTAATATCTACCAAAAATTTGTAATGCTAAAATAAAACTGACCTCTACAAATTACTTTGTAGAACTGTAACTCTTCGCTAGCACTCTACCAGCGTTAGATTCCTTTGAGGTGGATCCTTCAGAGACTTTCATCCCTTTAAATTTATTTGAATTGGGACCCTTACTGGGTTTTCTGATTGAGTTCAGTTCTTTAAGCTTACTATTAATCTTGTTTGATAATTTATTATTATCATCTGACTTTGAGCGTTTGCTGCCAAACAATCTTTAATATTGGAGAAATAATCGTAAAAGGGTTTTCCTTCGCTCCAATTCCAGATATCACCGCATACACGGGTTTTACTTGCACCAAGATCTTGTAATAACCGGCCGGATTTCTTCCTTTCGATGGCTTTTGCCGAAAATCGGGAATCTTAAAGAGGTTCGGATAAGGTTTTTCTTCCGACCGCATCGAGTATTTCTAAACGTAGAAGCATCGCTTGCCTCGTAAATTTGATTATAGATAACATGTATCGAGCCATGTTGTAGAGACGAGAGTAGTCCATACTACCGCCCTGTGGTGTTGTTTTTAGGTTGCTAGAGTCCTGCTACTGCTCAGATTCTCAGTTAACCGTAATAGTGACCTGCCTCCGTAAGTCCACCTGCTCTAGTTCCCGTAGTTACCGAGTCGCTCGCTCCGCCGAAGTCTACTATTCCGATTAGATTTAATCACTGAGTTGTTATACTGTTCCGTTCATCCTCGCTGAGTACTACTGTAGTAAGCTTTCCTGGAGCAGTATGTTGCCCGTGAAGCCTGCAGTAGGCGTAGGGTGAAATATCGTTGGATGTCGCCAAGATCGCAGGAGAAAGTGTCGGATGAACAGACATGTTAACTGCTTAAGTAATTAAAAAGAATAGGAAATAGTGTTAACCAGGATATGAGAACCATTTAGGAAACTAATAAGAACAAGAACTAGTGTTGACACCAGGATAGGAGTACTATTTGGGTAGTCGAGGAAAAGATAAGAGTATGGTCGAAACTCAGTAACAAGATAACAACTGACTTCTAGGATAAGGATGGTAGTCTCCACACTGACAACAACCCTTTGTTAAACAAAGTATTTTATAAAATGAAGATGCTACCCGTGAGTTTAATTATATAAGAAAGTATAATTCTTCCGTAATAAAATAAGATAGTAAAAAGCAACTAATGCAATAAAAGATAAAGGCTAATCTCGTAGAATTAGAGTATTATAAAATTGCTACACCAAGTGAAGGTTTGGAGGACTTTCATCAAGTCATAATTAGACAATTAATCATCAATAGAATGATTGAACTTATGAAGAAAATGAAGGATCGAGAATAAGAGTCCGCTTTTTAGCAACCGCTGAGAGTATCTCTATCCGATTAGGGAACTCTATACACCCATTATTAATGGATAAATTTTTATCTCCGTAAGATAAAATAATCAAAAGAATTGAAGCTTTTAGCTCCAAAAGCTAAATTTGGTAGTGAGTACTACTATGCTTCCACAAAAGCAATGAGACTTGGCACCATTAAGAAAAACATCGGTTTTAAAATCGATTGGAAAACCTAACAAGTTATGGTAGATCCGTAAAATGCCATTAAAAGAAAATGGTACAACAAAGACTTTCCACCGAGGAAAGAAAAGAATTTAGAATAAATGGATAGTGATATGAATTGCACTAATTCTAATGTAGAATTCTTTAAGTGGTTCCAAATCACCGATAAACTCCATAATGGCATGAAGTGTTAACACCATTCTCAAGAATGGTTCAAAAGATAATATCGTCAAAACAAGAATCCGCCATTAGAGCATTAAGCGTCCGAAAAGGGTGAGATCTTGATTAAGACTTCGTTTAAAAAGAATGAAAAGGATCCAGAAGGAATCCAAAGAGAAAAGGAAGAAATCCGACAGTTATTACAAGATACTGGTGCAAGTAAAACCCATGTGTCTGGTGATATACCGATTGGAACAGAAGGGAAAACCCTTTCTGATTATTTCTCCAATATTAAAGATTGTTTGGCAAAACGCCGCTCAAAGTCAGATGATAATAATAAATTATCAAACAAGATTAATAGTAAGCTTAAAGAACTGAACTCAATCAGAAAACCCAGTAAGGGTCCCAATTCAAATAATAAAAAGGATGGATTAGAAGGTCCAAAGATTATTAAGAAAAGGGTCAGAAAACCCAAAAGAAAAATAAATAATTCATTTATTACAAAGTTAAATGACGAACAGTCCAGTGGTTATTCTGAAGTTTCTTCAGAAAATTATTACAGTGACGATAGTTCATCAAATAACAGTTCAACCTCCAGCTCAGACTGTGAGAGTACTAGGAAAATCTGTACCTATACAAAATGAAAATTAGTGTTATCACGGATAACTACCAAGAGGTTTCTATTAAAGAAACTAACTCAGACTACTATTCAGATTTATTAAAAGAGATTGTAAATCTAAAAATGAAATCCTCAAAGATGAAAAGAATCTCATCCCCACGTAGATCAAACTGGCTAACGAAGAATTAATTCCAGTCAATAAACCTCGACAACAGTGAATGAATCGGGTTAAAATTAATTAGCATGAGCATTAAGCTACCATGTCCCTATTAAGGTTATGATAAACAAAGATTTTATCTTAGAAAAATAGCATTATTAGACTCGGAGCGATAAAAATTGTATTTGCGAAGGATTAATTCCCACTAAGTACTTAAGTAAAAGTACCCATAAATTATACTCCGCTACAGGAGATAATATAAAAATAAACTGGAAGCTTTCAAAAGCCCATGTCTGTAATAATGGTATTTGCTTCACTAACGATTTCGTTATAACACGAAACGTAACTGAAGATATCATTCTAGGAATCCCATTCCTAACACAGATAAAACCATATACCGCTAAGCTAGACGGTATTTACACCAGTTCTATGGGAAGAAACCTCGTATTCCCATATGTAAATCCTTTAACTACTGATCACAGTAATCATGTTAAACAAAAAACAGTCTTTAAAATACGGCTATTAACCGACCAGGTTAACTACCTAAAAGAAGATGTTAAAATTAAAAGAATAGAATCTAATTTAAAAACCCCGGAGGTTATTAATAAAGTGCAAATTCTCTTAGATTCTATGGAAAAAGAAATATGTTCAGAACTACCAAATGCCTTCTGGAAAAGAAAGAAGCATACTGTAGATCTGCCATACACGGATGACTTTAGTGAGAAGAACATTCCCACAAAAGCCAGACCGATCCAGATGAGCCATGAGCTCATGGAACACTGTAAAAAGGAAATCAATGATTTACTTGAAAAAAGAATCATTAGGCATTCTAAATCACAGTGGAGTTGTTCAGCTTTCTATGTTAACAAAAACGCTGAAAAAGAAAGAGGAGTCCCAAGACTCGTTATAAATTATAAACCTCTTAATCAAGCGTTAAAATGGATTAGGTACCCAATTCCTAATAAAAGAGATTTATTAAAAAGAACTTATAATGCTAATATTTACAGCAAGTTCGACATGAAGTCAGGATTCTGGCAAATTCAAGTCGATGAAAAAGATAGGTATAAAACAGCATTCAATGTCCCCTTTGGACAATATGAATGGAATGTGATGCCATTCGGGCTCAAGAATGCCCCTTCCGAATTTCAGAACATCATGAATAACATATTCAACCCTTACAGTCAGTACATGATTGTATACATAGACGATGTTCTAGTATTTTCAGATAACATAGAACAGCATTTTAAGCATTTAAACACTTTTGCCCAAACCGTTAAGTACAATGGTCTAGCAGTAAGTGCCAAGAAGATAAAACTGTTTCAGACAGCCATTAGGTTCTTAGGGCATGATCTCTACCAAGGAACCTATAAACCAATTTGCAGAGCCATAGAGTTCTCTACCAAGTTCCCCGATGAAATTCCTGATAAAACTCAGCTACAAAGATTCTTAGGAAGTCTTAATTATGTTGCAGATTTTATCCCAAGAATTAGACAGATTTGTGAACCCTTATATAAAAGGCTAAAGAAAAATCCAGTCCCTTGGTCAGAAGAACAGACTAAATCATACGTGATAAAAGAAATTGTTGAAGCTTCCATGTTTAGGAATCCCTAATCCGTAAGCCTTTATGATAAGTAAACCGTCTTGACATAGGTTACGGGGTATCCTTAAACAAAGAATTCCTCTTGAGTCGCTTGAACGCTTAGTAAGATTTACTCGGAAAACCAACTATGAAAAACTATAAAGATTAAAAAGGAAATTTTGTCTATAGTACTATGTATTACAAAATTTCAAGATGATTTGGTAAACAAAGAATTTTTATTAAGAGTCGACTGCAAAGCAGCCAAAGACATTTTGCAAAAAGATGTTAAAAATTTAGTTTCCAAACAGATTTTTGCCCGATGGCAAGCCTTATTATCCAGTTTTGATTTTAAGATTGATTTTATAAAAGGCGAGGAAAACTCTCTGCCAGATTTCCTAACAAGAGAATTTTTGCAGGGAAGTAATGAGACCAGGCTCGGTGGCTTACGCGATGAGACCCTTTCAGAATAAATTAGAAGAAAAAATGAAACAGCCTTTTGCAGAAAAAACTGCAGGACCAATTCTTCATAAACCCAGTGGACAAAATAAGTTCACAATATTAGGAGATCTCCCGATAGTACCAGTCTCCTCTAAAAAAGGGAAAGAACAGATTCAGCCGTTCAAGGCTACACCAGCATCTGCCCAGAGCAGAGATAGTTACAGGATGGTTCCCCCGGAATCATACTCAGAAGCAGTTAAACCAGTAGGGCCCTCTAAGAAAGAGATACCAGCCCCCATTCAGAAATGGGAATTTATCCATACCGGACCTTGCGATAATGGCCTTTGGACAAACAAGATGAAAATTTTAGGGTACAAGATTTGCTAAAACCTCGTTATATTGCACCAAGATGTGGATACTCAAGACTCCGAAAACTAGAAGTACTATGAGTTTATTTTAGTTGATACCGACTCCATAGAAGTCGAGCACAGTATTTTGATAAAACAGGCTAATTGGGTATTCCAAGTTTACCATTAAAAGATATTAAGTCCATTTAATTGGTATGTAGATCACCTACAAACCGGATACCATTATCCAGACTCACGGACATGCAAGCCTATAATTGGTATGATTATAAGGATGCATGGTTCAACTTTACGTATGTTAGGCCAAATACCCACACTTGGTTCATCAAATATGCAGGGATTAAGGAGAAAGTTATTCTGGACGGTTCTACGAATGGTGGAGCATCTTTGGAGAAATTCACGGTGGTAGCTTCAAGCTTCCAGATAAGTATAAGAGTTTCCAAGAGGAACAATGATTTCGACTTTACGGAACATATTAAGTTATGCAAGTTCTTTTTAATAAAAGAATTTCAGATATCATTAATCGGTCATTTGATATCCAAGAGATGAACAGATCCGTTATTTAAGCAAGACCATGAATTAAAGGATGAAGCCCAAAACCGGGGAAGAACTTAAGGTAAAACCGAAAGAAGAAGTCCATCTTCCTCGGAAACCTCACGTTCATCGAAGCGAAGGAAGCTATTAGAAGCTCGGCGCGGAGGATGAAGAAGAAGTGGAATCCAACCACGTTGAAACAGATAATGGCGACATGCTCATTCCGAGGAATTGCACAAGCCTACGCAGATCGTGCCTCAAAGAATAACGACAAAGCAGTCCCTTCCGAGAAAGGGCGTAAAGCAGGATGGTGACACTTGCCCTTTCGTAAAAGTAAGGACAATTGCCTTCAGATAAAGCAGAAGCGACAACACTGCCTCTAAAAGCAAGAGTCAAAAGTAGCAGATGGTGACATTTGCCCTTTCGCAAAGCAAAAGGACAAAACCCATAGCATACGGCGACATTTGCCTCTTCAGAAAAGAAAGAGCCAAAGACAGCGACATAAAGCAGAAGAAGACAAAGGACTTTAAAGCAGGAGAAGACGTTTGCCCTTTCGATAAAGTAAAGGTCATGTAATCTTAGCCGTCCATTTGTTTTAAACAGAACCGTCCACGTGTTAGGACGAATAGTTTATTCGAGGCCTATTTAAGGCTCTCATTTGTAAACCTAGAAGGCATCCGGAAATATCCCCCTCTCTCTCTTTCCTTGCCTGATCTTGTATCCCTCTCTCCTTATGCTTTGAATAAAATTTGTAAGTTTATTTTAAACTTATATTTTCTTATGTTTTAAAGTTTTCGCATCTTAAACTATCATTCCGCTTTATTCACAATTTATGTTTTAAACTTACAAATTTTCTTATGTTTTAACGAAAAGACAATCTATGTTTGAATACTTAGTAAGACTCCACACAGTCTCTTACTAATAATGATGAATAACATCAACAGTGAAAACTTAGCAACTTCAAAGATTGCTAAAGTTGAAAGAGATTTGCAGAATTGGAATATTCCAAAAGAATCTTTCAAATCTGTTTATGAAACAGGAAAGTTTGATTTTATAAAAAATTATAATATCAAAACTTGTGAATCCACAGTAGCTATTAATAACTCAAAAGAGATTATTAAATTGCTATCAACTGAAGATATAAACAGATATAAAAAGGAATTTAATTTCCTTCACATAGGTTTGGTACAAATTGCTGTAAAGCCTTTGTATCGATTGGGTCTCGATACCCCCATCTGTCTCTTATTAAGAGATGCAAGGTTATTAAACTTTGATGATTCCTTACTCGGAGTTCTACAAAGTAATTTAGCCAGAGGTCCAGTTTATTTTAACTGTTACCCAAATTTTTCAGTAGATATTAATGATCAGAACGTTATGGATACCTTAACGTTAAACATTAAAACGAAAAATATGAACAGTAAGATAAACACAAGAGAAATAGCTATAATATACGAGTATATTACAAAGCAACGAAAACAACCTTAGCTCCAAAAGCTAAACTAGTTAGCGATAAAGGTGCTACCATGCTTATGGAAGCAAACCAGAACATAGTAACATCTTTGTTCCAAGAATGCTAAAATGGAATGAAATTTTAGCAAAGATGAATGGCACTTCGATGCTATTACCCAACCAAAGATAGAAAGCAGAGTTCGATATTGAACAAATAATCCAAAGATTTGGATGGTTCAATTAACTTAAAATTTTAAGATCTAATGGAAGATACTCTTTCAAGCATCTTCTTCCAACCCCGAGGATGAAGAGTATTCGATAATTTCGAAACTATAACCGAACGAAAGTTCGGGAGTAGACTATTCAACATCGGTAAAAGTCTACTATCGACCAATCGATAACGATCGCATTTCCACCGTAAGTGAAATGCATGGTGGAGATAGCTGGGCATGATTAGAAGATATCGATTTTAAAATCGATCGAAATATATTGATAAGTTATGGAGAGATCCAGCACGCCATTAAGAGAAAATGGTATGTAAGCACCTTTTCACTTAGTGAAAGGAAGGTGTTTAAAGAAACTCGATAAAAGACATGAACAATGTTAGAGCAAATCTAGAATTCTTTAGGTGGTTTGAAATCACCGATAAACTCCATAATAATGACGATTATAAAGTACCATCAAAAAATGGTTCACAGTGAAAGAACTATTGAGTCAAGAACACCCCTTAGAAAGATAAAGATTCCCGCTGACGGTGAAGTCTTAATCGCCACCCTTTCAAAAGGGATATAAAGAACCGAATGATATCACACATGTAGGTGATATTAATAAAGTTTACAATGTAACAACTACACCAACGGTTGTTACATGTTATCTCTAATCAAATTTCGAGGCAAGCAATGCTTCACGTTTAGAAATACTCGATGCGGTGGAAGAAAAACCTTATCCGAACCTCTTTTAAGATTCCCAATTTTTAAAAAGCCATCCAAAGTTTGGAAAAGGAATCAAGATGATCCGCTAGACGTAATCGTTAGTAAATTTAAAGAGATGAAAGTCTCTGAAGGATCCACCAAAGGAATCTAACCGCCAAAGAGTGCTAGCGAAGGTTCTAGTTCTAATGGTAACCGGATGTTAATAGAATTCTAAAATTAGACAAGACTAATGGAAAGAATTTTTATAAACAATCTACGTTCCCATACATGTTGTTTGAAGAACGAATTCCACACCCTACCACTTACCGGGTGATGAAATCCACGAATGGAACATTGGCGACGCATGTCAAGAAGTTGTTAAAGTGCTCCATGAAATGGGAGTTTGCTTAACCATTATAAAATAAAACTCACACCGACGATGCCCAATTAGATCAATCATAATTTCGCTTCACAGAATGTTAAAAATGGTGGATAACTTCCTATTCGATATTGAAAAAGCAAGCATCATGAATGCTACTACCACGATCAAATAAGAAACATCGATAACGCTTTACTAATGAAGTTCACGGTGATGCCTCAGCAACCAAGTTATCAGACGGAAGCATTTTGTTGGTGATCCAAAACTTTTCCAAGATGTAAGTTTAGAGATCCTTAATAATCTAACGTGTCCAAAATTACACGATTTTAAATGGTATAAAGATATATTTCTTAACAAAGTCATGTTAAGACCGATCGTAACCATGATTATGAAAGAAAGATTTATCGCTGGTTTGCCTAAACTCTTCGCCGGAAGGTAGAACCAATATCGTGAGATGCCATGGTGATACTCATGCAATCATGACATATGGTGATTTAATCGGCTATATTAATATGACAGCTTAGAATTATGTAATTCTATAAAGCTTAATAACGGATACAAAAATACTCCACCAAAGGAGAGTTAGGAAGTTTCTCAAGACTTCGGCTATGTTAAGATTTCGCTCCTCAAAGAGCATCAGGATGAAAAGAATCATAACATTTCTCGCCCAAAGCGTATAAAAGAATTATACTCATAAAAAGAAGTATAACAAAGAGAGCAACATCAAAATACAAAGAAAAGAGATACTTATTTGGAATTGAAAACAGCCACATGGCCAATAAATGCGATGAACCCGATAAAAGGAAGGATAAGATTAATCTTTTGGGAATTGATCCCAAAACGAAAGATAAACTGTTTACAATTTTAAATGAAGAACAGTCTGATAATGGATCTGAAGAATCTTCAGACGATTTTTACAGTGACGAATCATCACTGGATGCGTTCTGTCGAGATAGTTCCACTTCCGCTTTATCGCGAATGTCTCGGGAAAATCTGCACATGTACCAAACAAACGATTGGCGTTATCTCAAGTAGCAGCCAAGAGTTTTTCTTTGACATGATCGATCACATTGATGACGACAATGTTAAAAGGCAATACCTGAAAGAGCTCAGGAAGCTTGTCATAATCAGAAAAAAGAAAAAGGGATTATAGAGCCCTATGACATGAAAAGAGTTTTTAATAAATTTAAGGACTCTAAATCAGGTACTTCTTTACCAGACTTAATAAAAGAAGTCTCGGATCTAAAGGAAGAAATCCTTCGTATTAATAAAAGGCTCAAGACATTAGAAATCAAACATTGGCCAAAGAAATCAAGCTGAGCTAAAAACAAGAGCCGGATCTCACTAAGATCCCCAAACATCGTCTATTTTTAAACAGATAATTACTAATAATCAAGATGAAGAAACAGATAATAATTCTGATTCAGGGTTAACTTTAATATCTAGGGCCAAAGCATTAAGCTACCATGTCCCTATTAAGTTAATTATTAGCGATTTTGCTATCGAAAGAATAGCACTTTTAGATTCAGGAGCGGATCAATCAGATTCGCGAAGGTATAATCCCTACCAGATACTTAAACAAGAGTAAGCATAGATTATACTCCGCCACAGGAGAGAATATAAAAATCAATTATAAACTCTCAAAAGCATTCGTATGCAACAAAAATATTGCATTTACTAATAGCTTTATCATAACCAAGGATATAACTGAGGAAATTATCTTAGGAACACCATTCCTAGCCCAGATACAGCCTTATACGGCAAAACCAGATGGTATTCACACCACCACTATGGGAGAAGATCTCATATTCCCTTACATAAATCCTTTGACAACTGATCAGAGTGATCGTATTAGACAGAAAGTGGTCTTTAGAACGCAGCCAGACTGAAACCATTTGAAGTAAGCACGAAAGGCTGGAAGGGCCTGTGCCACATCATTGGTAAGATTAGCCAGAAGACGCCATTAGAGAAAGCGAAAAGGTCAGAAAGGCCTCGCCATATCCATGGTAAAATAAGTCAGAAATTAAGCTGCTTAAAACCAGTTAGAACAAACCAGTAACAATCCCAGAGTTGTTTAGTTACTATGTTTTCGTAAGTCTTTTATCAAAATATTAATTTTGAAGATTTATGAGTCTCTTATCAAAAGTTGATTTTAAAGATCGTATAAACCTTTTATCAAAAAATTAATTTTGAAAAACAGGTTTTAAATCTATAACGATTTAAAGGGATTCCTGCAAAACATTTGTTTTGACCCCATAAGACATTTTGAGTAGACCATCCACAAACCAGTTCTCCAGAAGAACAGCAGACATTAATGTCTGGCAGGTAAGTCGGCAAGAAGAAGGCTCCAGAACGCCTTAAACAAAATAAAAAAGGACATGACATAAAAGTCAAACAGGTAAACCCACAGCAGGTCCCTTCAAGAAAAGGACACTTGCCCCTTCGGATAAAGCAGAAAGAGACACTTGCCCCTTCGGAAAAGCAAGAGTCATGAACTGACATAAAGCAGATAGTGACATTTGCCCTTTCGCAAAAGCAAAGGACAAAACCCATAAAGCAGATAGTGACATTTGCCCTTTCGCAAAAGCAAAGGACAAAACCCATAAAGCAGACAGCAACATTTGCCTCTTCAGATAAGAAAGAGCCAAAGAAAGCGACATAAAGCAGAAGAAGACAAAGGACTTTAGAAGCGGAAGAAGACGTTTGCCCTTTCGAAAAAGAAAAGGTCATGTAATCTTAGCCGTCCATTTGTTTTAAAACAGAACCGTCCACGTGTTAGGACGAATAGTTTATTCGAGGCCTATTTAAGGCTCTCATTTGTAAACATAGAAGGCATCCGGAAATATCCCCCTCTCTCTCTTTCCTTGCCTGATCTTGTATCCCTCTCTCCTCGCCTTATGCTTTGAATAAAATTGTAAGTTTTAAACTTATATTTTCTTATGTTTTAAAGTTTTAATTCGGTTTTCGCATCTTAAACTGTTATTCCGCTTTATTCACACTTTATGGGAACTCTATACAGCCCATTATTAATGGATAAAATTTTATCTCCAGAAGATAAAATAATCAAAAGAATTGAAGCTTTTTTAGCTCCAAAAGCTAAATTTGGTAGTAGAGTACTACTATGCTTCCACAAAAGCACAGTAGACTTGGCACCATTAAGGAAAACATCGGTTTTAAAATCGATTGGAAAACCCTTAACAAGTTATGGGTAGATCCAGAAAATGCCATTAAAAGAAAATGGTACAACAGCACTTTCCCACTCGAGGAAAGAAAAGAATTTAGGAATAAATGGATAGGTGATATGAACAGAATTAATTCTAATGTAGAATTCTTTAAGTGGTTCCAAATCACTGATAAACTCCATAATGGCATGAAGTGTCTTAACACCATTGCTGAAGAATGGTTCAAAAAAGAAAATACTGTCGAAACAGTAACTCTGCCATTAGAACAGATTAAGGTCCCCGAAAAGGGTGAGATCTTGATTAAGACTTCGTTTAAAAAGAATGAAAAGGATCCAGAAGGAATCCAAAGAAAAGGAAGAAATCCGGCGATTATTACAAGATAAGTAAAACCCATGTGTCTGGTGATATACCGATTGGAACAGAAGGGAAAACCCTTTCTGATTATTTCTCCAATATTAAAGATTGTTTGGCAAAACGCCGCTCAAAGTCAGATGATAATAATAAATTATCAAACAAGATTAATAGTAAGCTTAAAGAACTGAACTCAATCAGAAAACCCAGTAAGGGTCCCAATTCAAATAATAAAAAGGATGGATTAGAAGGTCCAAAGATTATTAAGAAAAGGGTCAGAAAACCCAAAAGAAAAATAAATAATTCATTTATTACAAAGTTAAATGACGAACAGTCCAGTGGTTATTCTGAAGTTTCTTCAGAAAATTATTACAGTGACGATAGTTCATCAAATAACAGTTCAACCTCCAGCTCAGACTGTGAGAGTACTAGGAAAATCTGTACCTATACAAAACAGAAAATTAGTGTTATCACGGATAACCACCAAGAGGTTTCTATTAAAGAAACTAACTCAGACCCTACTATTCAGGATTTATTAAAAGAGATTGTAAATCTAAAAAATGAAATCCTCAGCATGAAAAAGAATCTCAGTCCCACAGAGACTGAAACCTTGGCTAACGAAGAATTAATTCCAGTCAATAAACCTCTGACAACAGTGAATGAATCAGGGTTAAAATTAATTAGGGCCAGAGCATTAAGCTACCATGTCCCTATTAAGGTTATGATAAACAAAGATTTTATCTTAGAAAAAATAGCATTATTAGACTCTGGAGCAGATAAAAATTGTATTTGCGAAGGATTAATTCCCACTAAGTACTTAAGTAAAAGTACCCATAAATTATACTCCGCTACAGGAGATAATATAAAAATAAACTGGAAGCTTTCAAAAGCCCATGTCTGTAATAATGGTATTTGCTTCACTAACGATTTCGTTATAACACGAAACGTAACTGAAGATATCATTCTAGGAATCCCATTCCTAACACAGATAAAACCATATACCGCTAAGCTAGACGGTATTTACACCAGTTCTATGGGAAGAAACCTCGTATTCCCATATGTAAATCCTTTAACTACTGATCACAGTAATCATGTTAAACAAAAAACAGTCTTTAAAATACGGCTATTAACCGACCAGGTTAACTACCTAAAAGAAGATGTTAAAATTAAAAGAATAGAATCTAATTTAAAAACCCCGGAGGTTATTAATAACGTAAAAATTCTCTTAGATTCTATGGAAAAAGAAATATGTTCAGAACTACCAAATGCCTTCTGGAAAAGAAAGAAGCATACTGTAGATCTGCCATACACGGATGACTTTAGTGAGAAGAACATTCCCACAAAAGCCAGACCGATCCAGATGAGCCATGAGCTCATGGAACACTGTAAAAAGGAAATCAATGACTTACTTGAAAAAAGAATCATTAGGCATTCTAATTCACTGTGGAGTTGTTCAGCTTTCTATGTTAACAAAAACGCTGAAAAAGAAAGAGGAGTCCCAAGACTCGTTATAAATTATAAACCTCTTAACCAGGCGTTAAAATGGATTAGGTACCCAATTCCTAATAAAAGAGATTTATTAAAAAGAACTTATAATGCTAATATTTACAGCAAGTTCGACATGAAGTCAGGATTCTGGCAAATTCAAGTCGATGAAAAAGATAGGTATAAAACAACATTCAATGTCCCCTTTGGACAATATGAATGGAATGTGATGCCATTCTCAAGAACGCCTCTTCCGAATTTGAACATCATGAATAACATATTCAACCCTACATGATTGTATACATAGACGATGTTCTAGTATTTTCAGATAACATAGAACAGCATTTTAAGCATTTAAACACTTTTGCCCAAACCGTTAAGTACAATGGTCTAGCAGTAAGTGCCAAGAAGATAAAACTGTTTCAGACAGCCATTAGGTTCTTAGGGCATGATCTCTACCAAGGAACCTATAAACCAATTTGCAGAGCCATAGAGTTCTCTACCAAGTTCCCCGATGAAATTCCTGATAAAACTCAGCTACAAAGATTCTTAGGAAGTCTTAATTATGTTGCAGATTTTATCCCAAGAATTAGACAGATTTGTGAACCCTTATATAAAAGGCTAAAGAAAAATCCAGTCCCTTGGTCAGAAGAACAGACTAGAGCTGTCATACAGATAAAAGAAATTGTTCAGAAGCTTCCATGTTTAGGCATCCCTAATCCAGAAGCCTTTATGATAGTAGAAACCGATGCTTCCGACATAGGTTACGGGGGTATCCTTAAACAAAGAATTCCTCTTGAGTCAGTTGAACAGTTAGTAAGATTTACTTCTGGAAACTGGAACCAAGCACAGAAAAACTATAGCACAGTTAAAAAGGAAATTTTGTCTATAGTACTATGTATTACAAAATTTCAAGATGATTTGGTAAACAAAGAATTTTTATTAAGAGTCGACTGCAAAGCAGCCAAAGACATTTTGCAAAAAGATGTTAAAAATTTAGTTTCCAAACAGATTTTTGCCCGATGGCAAGCCTTATTATCCAGTTTTGATTTTAAGATTGATTTTATAAAAGGCGAGGAAAACTCTCTGCCAGATTTCCTAACAAGAGAATTTTTGCAGGGAAGTAATGAGACCAGGCTCCCAGGGCTTACGCCCGATGAGACCACCCTTTCAGAATAAATTAGAAGAAAAAATGAAACAGCCTTTTGCAGAAAAAACTGCAGGACCAATTCTTCATAAACCCAGTGGACAAAATAAGTTCACAATATTAGGAGATCTCCCGATAGTACGATCTCTAAAAAGGAAAGAACAAATTCACTGCTCAAGGCTACACCAAGATCTGCCTGCAGCGAGATAGTTCTGAGATGGTTCCCCTAATCATACTCGAAGCGATTAAACCAAGAGGCCCTAAGAAAGAAATACGGCCCATTCGAAATGGGAATTTATCCATACCGGACCTTGCGATAATGGCACTGGACAAACAGTATGAAAATTTTAGGGTACAAGATTTGCTAAAACCCTGTTATACAGACCACCAGTATGTGGATACTCAAGACTCCCTGAAAACTAGGAAGTACTATGAGTTTATTTTAGTTGATACCGACTCCATAGAAGTCGAGCACAAGTATTTTGATAAAACAGACGGAATTGAGTATTCCAAGTTTACCATTAAAAAGATATTAAGTCCATTTAATTGGTATGTAGATCACCTACAAACCCAGATACCATTATCCAGGACTCACAGACCGCAAGCCTATAATTGGTATGATTATAAGGATGCATGGTTCAACTTTCTGTATGTTAGGCCAAATACCCACACTTGGTTCATCAAATATGCAGAAGGGATTAAGGAGAAAGTTATTCCCAGATGGTTCTACGAATGGTGGAGCATCTTTGGAGGAAATTCACAGGTGGTAGCTTCAAGCTTCCAGGATAAGTATAAGAGTTTCCAAGAGGAACAACAGATTTCGACTTTACCAGAACATATTAAGTTATGCAAGTTCTTTTTTAATAAAAGAATTTCGTATATCATTAATTGGTCATTTGATATCCAAGAGATAAACAGGATCCGTTATTTAAGCAAGACCATCAGAATTAAAGGATGGAGCCCAAAACCCAGGGAAGAACTTAAGGTAAAACCAGAAAGAAGAAGTCCATCTTCCTCAGGGGAAACCTCACGTTCTAAATCAGAAGCCAGAAGGAAGCTATTAGAAGCTCTGGCAAAACTGGAGGATGAAGAAGAAGTGGAATCCAACCACAGTGAAACAGATAATGGCGACATGCTCATTCCCGAGAATTGCACAAGCCTGCAGAGATCGCACCTCAGCAAATAACGACAGCAGGTCCCTTCCAGAAAAGGACGTAAAGCAGGGTGGTGACACTTGCCCTTTCAGAAAAGTAAAGGACAATTGCTAGGAGTGAGTATCAGAGCCATGTTGGTACAGATGAGTGAGTAGTCTCATACTACCGTCCTTAGGGCGGTGTTGTTCTTAGGTTGCAGAGTCTGCATTACTCGTTGATTCTCGTAGTTACGAATAGTGACCCTGTTCCGTCAGAAGTCCACTGTTCTAGTTCTGTACGCAGTCGTTACCTGTCAAGTCTACTATTCGATTAGATTTAATCACTTAGTTGTTATCGTTCGCTCATCCTCGCCGAGTACTCCGTAGTAAGCTTTCTGAGCAAGTATGTTGCGTGGCGGTGAAGGCGTAGGCGTGAAATACTGTTGGATGTCGCCGAAGATCGTAGGAGAAAGTGTCAGATGAACAGGACATGTTAACTGTTTAAGTAATTAAAAAAGAATAGGAAATAGTGTTGACAACTAGGATAGGAGAACTATTTAGGAAACTAATAAGAACAAGAACTAGTGTTGACAACTAGGATAGGAGTACTATTTGGGTAGTCAGAGGAAAAGATAAGAGTATGGTTGAAACCTAGTAACAAGATAGAACAGCAGCCCTAGGATAAGGATGGTAGTCTCCACACTTGACAACAACCCTTTGGTTAAACAAAGTATTTTATAAAATGAAGATGCGTCCAGAGTTAAATTACATAAGAGAATATAATTCTCAAATTCTTGAATTTGTCATAGCTAGTAAGGAGTGCAATAAGCACCTAAGAGAAACTCTCAGAGAGTTAGATTATTATTCAATTGCTAGACCAGCCCCAGGTTTAGATTCTTACTGCCGAACTATAGTCTGGCAAGTAATCATTGGAAAAAGAATTGAATTAAACGAAGAAGTTAGCAGATTAAGAAGATATCTTAGCTATTTAACGAAAAGACAATCTATGTCTGAATACTTAGTAAGACTCCACACAGTCTCTTACTAATAATGATGAATAACATCAACAGTGAAAACTTAGCAACTTCAAAGATTGCTAAAGTTGAAAGAGATTTGCAGAATTGGAATATTCCAAAAGAATCTTTCAAATCATTTATGAAAACAGAAAGTTTGATTTTATAAAAAATTATAATATCAAAACTTGTGAATCCACAGTAGCTATTAATAACTCAAAAGAGATTATTAAATTGCTATCAACTGAAGATATAAACAGATATAAAAAGGAATTTAATTTCCTTCACATAGGTTTGGTACAAATTCTTTGTAAAGCCCTTGTATCGATTGGGTCTTGACACCCCTATCTGTCTCTTATTAAGAGATGCCAGGTTATTAAACTTTGATGATTCCTTACTAGGAGTTCTACAAAGTAATTTAGCCAGAGGTCCAGTTTATTTTAATCATTACCCAAATTTTTCATAGATATTAATGATCGAGCGTTATGGATACCTTAACGTTAAACATTAAAACGAAAAATATGAACAGTAAGATAAACACAAGAGAAATAGCTATAATATACAGAGTATATTACAGGCTAATGAAAACAACCTTAGCTCCAAAAGCTAAACTAGTTAGCAGTAAAGGTGCTACCATGCTTATGGAAGCAAACCAGGAACATAGTAACATCTTTGTTCCAAGAATGCTAAAATGGAATGAAATTTTAGCAAAAGATGAATGGCACTTCGATGCTATTACCCAACCAAAGATAGAACCAGAGAGTTCTGATATTGAACAAATAATCCAGCATTTGGATGGTTCAATCAACTTAAAATTTTTAAGATCTAATGGAAGATACTCTTTCAGTGCATCTTCTTCCAAACCCCGGGAGGATGAAGAGTATTCTGATAATTCTGGCGAAACTATAACCGAACGAAAAGTTCAGGGAGTAGACTATTCGTCATCGACTAAAGTCTACTATCGACCAATCGATAGAACGACTGGCAGCCCCACCAGAAGTGAAATGCATGGTGGAGATAGCTTGGGCATGATTAGAGAAGATATCGATTTTAAAATCGACTGGAAATATATTGATAAGTTATGGAGAGATCCAGAACACGCCATTAAGAGAAAATGGTATGTAAGCACCTTTTCACTTAGTGAAAGGAAGGTGTTTAAAGAAACCTGGATAAAAGACATGAACAATGTTAGAGCAAATCTAGAATTCTTTAGGTGGTTTGAAATCACTGATAAGCTCCATAATGACAGACAGTGTCTGAGTACCATTGTAAAAAAATGGTTCACAGGTGAAAGAACTGTTGAGTCAGTAACACCCCCCTTAGAAAAGATAAAGATTCCCGTTGACGGTGAAGTCTTAACTGCCACCCCTTTCAAAAGGGATATAAAAGAACCGAATGATATCACACATGTAGGTGATATTAATAAAATCTTACAACAGAACAACTACACCAACCAGTTGTTACATGTTATCTCTAATCAAATTTCTGAGGCAAGCAATGCTTCTACGTTTAGAAATACTCCAGTACGGTCGGAAGAAAAAACCTTATCCGAACCTCTTTTTAAGATTCCCCAATTTTCGGCAAAAAGCCATCCAAAGTTTGGAAAAGGAATCGAAGATGATCTGCTAGACAGAATCAGTAGTAAATTTAAAGAGATGAAAGTCTCTGAAGGATCCACCTCAAAGGAATCTAACCGCTCAGTAAGAGTGTTAAGCGAAGGTTCTAGTTCTAAAGGTAATCCAGATGTTAATAGAATTCTAAAATTAGACAAGACTAATGGAAAGAATTTTTATAAACAATCTACGTTCCCAGACATGTTGTTTGAAGAACGAATTCCACACCCGGCCACTTACTCGGGTGATGAAATCCACGAATGGAACATTGACGGCATGTCAGAAGGACAAGTTGTTAAAGTGCTCCATGAAATGGGAGTTTGCTTAACCAGTTATAAAATAAAAACTCACACTGACGATGCCCAATTAGCATCAATCATAATTTCTGGCTTCACAGGAATGTTAAAAAATTGGTGGGATAACTTCCTATTCGATATTGAAAAAGCAAGCATCATGAATGCTACTACCACAGTCCAAATAAGAAACATCGATAACAGTTTTACTAATGAAGTTCACAGTGATGCCTCGGCAACCCTGTTATACTGTATCGGGAAGCATTTTGTCGGCGATCCAAAACTTTTCCAAGACAGAAGTTTAGAGATCCTTAATAATCTAACGTGTCCAAAATTACACGATTTTAAATGGTATAAAGATATATTTCTTAACAAAGTCATGCTGAGACCTGACTGTAACCATGATTATTGGAAAGAAAGATTTATCAGTGGTTTGCCTAAACTCTTCGCCGAGAAGGTAAGAACCAATATCAGGAGATGCCACAATGGTGATACTCCCTATGCAATCATGACATATGGTGATTTAATCAGCTATATTAATATGACAGGCTTAGAATTATGTAATTCTATAAAGCTTAATAACCAGATACAAAAATACTCCACCAAAGGAGAGTTAGGAAGTTTCTGCGAAGACTTCGGCTATGTTAAGATTTCTGCTCCCTCAAAGAGCATCAAGAGGATGAAAAAGAATCATAACATTTCTCGCCCCAAAGCGTATAAAAAGAATTATACTCATAAAAAGAAGTATAACAAAGAGAGCAACAGCAAAAATACAAAGAAAAGAGATACTTGCTGGAATTGCGGAAAAACAGGCCACATGGCCAATAAATGCAGTGAACCTGATAAAAGGAAGGATAAGATTAATCTTTTGGGAATTGATCCCAAAACGAAAGATAAACTGTTTACAATTTTAAATGAAGAACAGTCTGATAATGGCTCTGAAGAATCTTCAGACGATTTTTACAGTGACGAAGGATCACTGGATCTGGGTTACAGTTCAGATAGTTCCACTTCCAGCTTTGACTGCGAATGTACTGGGAAAATCTGCACATGTACCAAACAAACGATTGGCGTTATCTCAAGTAGCAGCCAAGAGTTTTTCTTTGACATGATCGATCACATTGATGACGACAATGTTAAAAGGCAATACCTGAAAGAGCTCAGGAAGCTTGTCATTAATCAGAAAAAAGAAAAAGGGATTATAGAGCCCTATGACATGAAAAGAGTTTTTAATAAATTTAAGGACTCTAAATCAGGTACTTCTTTACCAGACTTAATAAAAGAAGTCTCGGATCTGAAGGAAGAAATCCTTCGTATTAATAAAAGGCTCAGTACATTAGAAACTGAAACATTGGCCAAAGAAACTGAAGCAGTAGCCAAAAACAAAGAGTCGGATCTCACGGAAGATCCCCAAACATCGTCTATTTTTAAACAGATAATTACTAATAATCAAGATGATGAAGAAACAGATAATAATTCTGATTCAGGGTTAACTTTAATATCTAGGGCCAAAGCATTAAGCTACCATGTCCCTATTAAGTTAATTATTAGCGATTTTGCTATCGAAAGAATAGCACTTTTAGATTCAGGAGCGGATCAAAACTGTATTCGCGAAGGTATAATCCCTACCAGATACTTAAACAAGAGTAAGCATAGATTATACTCCGCCACAGGAGAGAATATAAAAATCAATTATAAACTCTCAAAAGCATTCGTATGCAACAAAAATATTGCATTTACTAATAGCTTTATCATAACCAAGGATATAACTGAGGAAATTATCTTAGGAACACCATTCCTAGCCCAGATACAGCCTTATACGGCAAAACCAGATGGTATTCACACCACCACTATGGGAGAAGATCTCATATTCCCTTACATAAATCCTTTGACAACTGATCAGAGTGATCGTATTAGACAGAAAGTGGTCTTTAGAACGCAGCCAGACTGAAACCATTTGAAGTAAGCACGAAAGGCTGGAAGGGCCTGTGCCACATCATTGGTAAGATTAGCCAGAAGACGCCATTAGAGAAAGCACGAAAGGCTGGAAAGGCCTGTGCCATATCTGTTGGTAAAATAAGTCAGAAATTAAGCTGCTTAAAACCAGTTAGAACAAACCAGTAACAATCCCAGAGTTGTTTAGAATCCTGACTTCATGTCGAACTTGCTGTAAATATTAGCATTATAAGTTCTAGCTCATTTACACTTAGAAAATTTTAGAGAACCATTGTTCTAGCATAAGTGCTCTCAGGTTCAAGCCTTCTCCCACACAAAAATTTTGTGATTTTGATCCATTAGCCACAAGACTTTAACCCAATGTTCCTAAGGGTGTTGTAAGGTTATCTCAATAGAAAGATTTCGGAAAAACAGAGTTTTCACGTTAGTCGCAAGGCGGAAACTAAAGGAGTTCTTCAACTTTGAAGTTGGAACTTGAAGATGGGTTCTTCATAGGCCTCTAAGGAGTGCTTGGAGCGGATTGGAACCTAAGGAAAGGAGCTAAGAATTGCTAAGGCGCGACTTTGGAATCTTGGAAATTTTAAGGGCTTATAAAGGTATATTCTTGTCGTTTTAGCAATTAAGGTTTACTTATCATTGTAGCTATGGTTATTAGCAAGCATGAGTTATATAGTATGAAGTTTGATAAGTATTTTGACTATTGGAACCCTAATCCGAAATCTAGCATGTTTAGCTTTAAGATTTCAATTCAAGTCGATTATTAGTTAAGTCGTCACATGTTGTATAAAGAAGGAAATTGTAGTTGTTGAAGTTGTTTATGACTAAATAACATGTTGACCTAAGAACTTGGAATTGGAAAAGGATTGGAAAAGACGTAGTGTTGTTGGTTATATGTTGGCCGAGAATGGCTAGTGAAGTATTAAACTATTTGGTATGAATTGTGGGGCGGAATTTTACACGTATTGTAAGGCGTGTAATCCCCTTTTGTTTGGTTGTTGTTTGGAGCCTTAAATGTGGCGTGTTGGTTATTGTATTCGGCCTTGAAAAAGGTGGCAAAGTGAGTAGAAACAAAGGAAGTGCTGCCCGATTTTCCGTAGAATTAGAGACCATATACTTAGTATTATTCTACGTTGAGACTAGAAGTTGATAGTCTTGTTGTGACCATTATAGGTTGACACTTCTACGTACGGCGTATTCGGCTTAGCTTGTGGATTTTAGCCAAAAAGGTATGTGAACTATCTCCTCTTCTAGCATGATTCCTAAAGATAAAGAAAGTACGTTCTACTCCTTAAATGATCCATTCCTTGGTTGTACTTGGATTGCCTAATATAGAATTTGTTCTATGTACTCCCTTGATTGTACTTTGATGTTTAAATTGTAAGTTGTATAATCCATTTCCTTAGTGAAGTTTGGATTCTTAAAAGTGAAAGTATTTTACTTAAAGTACATAGAGTCTTGAAAAGGAAGTGGTTTCCAAATCTTTTGGCTAGTGCCTTAATTCCAAAACCTAAAGGTCATTATAATGACTTTAGGGGAGTCAAAGGAGTGATTTACTTACTTGTTTTAAAAAGAGGAGAAGTGACATGATTTAATAGAAGTAACTTGTTTTAGAGGTGTGAGTTACTTGAGGTTTAAAAGTGGAAGAAACTTGTTTTCTATATATTAAGAGACTCGAAGTATTTTGAAAGTTAAGAGACTCGATTTGAAAGTTAGTGATACTTGGTTTTATGTATAAGTCTCTTAGTTATAAAAAGAATGAAATTGTCTAAAAATCATAAAGGTTTATAACGGCTTTATGGGAAGTTGGTTATAACGGCTTTATGGAAGGTTTCGAAAGTTGTCTATTTTGATTAATGGACATAAGTTTCCTAGATTGTGAAAATTTGAAGTTACTTGGTTTCAAGCTTTGAAATGAGTTTCTAAAAGTATAGTAACTTACTTTGAAAGAAATAGATACACCTTGATACTACGGGTGTTAGTATCTTGGGGTATTACACAAAAAGGAGTCTCTTGAAAAGAATGTACGTACATAGTACTTTGGCTTGATAAATTGAGAATTTGTCTAAGTGTGCCTTAATTAGTACTTTGGCTTGATAAATTGAGAATTTGTCTAAGTGTGCCTTAATTAGTACTTTGGCTTGTTAATTGAGAATTATTCCATGTGTGCCTTGATAAGTACTTTTGCTTGTGACATTGAATTTGCCTATGCTTGTGGTGATAGCCTTGTTGTGCAAGTGTTGTATCCTTATGTTACCGCGTCTTTCGATGGAGGGCCGGTCATGTTATTCTTGATTGATGGACATACTGACACGATGGGTGGCCCACGGGTATGCTTCCACTAATCAATCCTTTTGGACATACTGACACGATGGGTGGCCCACGGGTATGTTTCCATTAGGAGTGTTATTTTGTTAATCGCTTTGGACATACTGACACGATGGGTGGCCCACGAGTATGCTTCCATTTTGATTGTTGTCTTGTTGTTTCCTTTTGGACCTACTGACACGATGGGTGGCCCACGGGTATGGTTCCATTAGGATTGTTGTTCCATGGACTAGCTCTCCGAGGTTTCATCGATTCGGCCTTGGTATCTGGTGGTTGGCTTTCGTACTTGCCCCGTCTCATGGCTGATTCGGCCTTGGTACCTGGTAGTTAGCCTTCGCACTTTCCCCGTTCAGTGTAGTGGCGAAGTCTCGTGATACGGCATTGGTATCTGGTAGTTAGCCCTCGTACTTGCCCCGGTCAGCTACGTGACACGGCTTTGGTATCTGGTAGTTGGCTTTCGTACTTGCCCCGTATCAGCTTCGTGGTTTGGTTGTATAGTGTGGTTTGTACGGCCTTGGTGTTATTATATCATAGACTGCCGGCAGTGAGGAAGGTATTCCACGGGCATGATTGATGTTGTGGGCGTGAGACCCATAGTTATATTTGAGTAATGACTTTGAGGGCATGCGTCCCTGACTTGATATGACTGCTTATGTATTGTGTATTGTAGGTTGGCTATCATACATGTCACCTGTTTTGTTTAGACTGTTATGATTTCATTACAGTACTTACTGTTTCACATACTTGGTACATTCTTCGTCGACCTCCTTGAGGCTGCGTTCATCCGCAGTTTAGGTACGTTGTTTGGTGATCGGCGGTGTAGGACCTTTCGAGCTTTTGGATAGCTCCTTCTGTTCGGGAGTTATCTTTTTGGTATAAGTTCTTTCAGTACAGGCTTTTGTACAGTTATGGGTACGGCGGGGCCTTGTCCCGTCATAGTTCAGTATAACTCTTAGAGGTCTGTATTCATATGTGGGATTGGACTCGTGTACGGTGTAGTGTCTTGTGTTATGTACATTATATGGCAGCCTTGTCGGCTTTGCCCTTGCACGTACGATTGGTTTTAAAAAAAAAAGGTGTTATTTAATTTTCGCAGTTTACTTAGTTGTTAAGGTAGAAGGGTGCCCAGGTAGGGCACCAGTCGCGGCCCGGGGTCGGGTCGTGACAGTTAACCACTGAGACCTTAGATGTACAAGGCCTTCTCGGGTAGTAAGATTATTTCAGACCAAGAATGGGATGTTAAGTGTGACGATGGGTCGGGTTGTAGGCCAATTCCGTGTCAACCCGTAACATGGAATGAAGTGGGGTCAGTTGGAGATGGTCCCGCTATGTGATAGGGTCACGAGGATGCAAGGCCCAAGTTTGGTTAATCATCGTACGAGTTTGTGGATATGTTCCACCAGAACCGCGTCATGAGGGCCGAGAAGGGTCTTAAAGGAAATTGAATCTAAGTATAGTGACCAAGTTTGGATATAGTAACTCCAAGGATTTGAAAACAGAATCAATGATTGAAATTATGTACGTATACTAGAATAAGTTTGTAAGTATGAGAAGAGTACGACAAGTAAGAAAATGAGCGAACAAGTGTTTATAGTTATGAATAATGATGGTACGAAAAGAGAATCCTTTTAGGCCATGAATGTGAGTTAATAGTGGTGATATACACTCTAGATTTGATCCCTCGTTTGGCTTTTGATTGATGTATATGCATGTGTGATATATTGTGGTCATATGTGGCATAATTGGTTTAGTTGAGTGTAGTTTAAGAAGACTATACCGAGATTTGTTCAGCTTGACACCTAGTATGAATATTCGGGACGAATGTTTCTGAGGGGGGAAGGATGTTACACCCCGTAATTCCAAGGGAATGATATGAGAACGTACGTATGGAAATAAGATTTGAATTTTGGAAAGAAAGAATGATTACTTTTTCTTAAGGAAAAATATCGGGAATTTGTGAAGGAAAAGGTTTATTAATTGGAATTTGGTATTTGGGACTTATAGATTACATTGGAATTTTGGATTTTATGTTCCGGATTTGGTTATGTGGGGCCCACGGGAAAATTTTACGGTTTTGTAGGGCCCACAATATTTTGAGATATTTTGGCCAAATATAGATATTTTGGTGGAAGAAATAATTTGGTCCAATCGGAAGGCGACACGTGTCCCCCCCCACTTGTCTTGGCTTGATTATTTGACTTAGATATTTGTTGAAAGAGGTCAAGTGGACATGGGTCCCACATCCACTTGTCCATACACTTGTCTAGATCACATTCCTTGGGATACATTTTATATACATGAGGGCTTGCAAGACTTGTTGTTACACTTAGAATTATTTCAAGAATCCTAGCTCCTCCTCTTATGGTGCTCTCGGCCAAGGGCCAATATTGAACACCAAATTTCTTTAATCTTCCATGATAAATCCTCTAATCCAAGACTAAGCTCCCTAATGGAGTACTAAGTCAAGATAAGCATCACGCCCGAACCGGGCGTGGATGGTGCCTACACAGGCACCCTTCTACCTTAACAACTAAGTAAGCTGCGGAAATTAAATAACACCTCATTTTTTTTTCAAAACCAATCGTACGTGCAAGGGCAAAGCCGACAAGGCTGCCATATAATATACATAAACAAAAGGCACTACACTGTACACGAGTCCAATCCCACATATGAACACAGACCTCTAAGAGTTTTACTGAAATATGACGGGACAAGGCCCCGCCGTACCCATAACCGTACTAAAGCCTGTACTGAAGGAACTATACCAAAAAGATAAACTCCTGAACAGAGGGAGCTATCCAAGAACTCTGAGCAGGGTCCTACACCTGCAGATCACCAAACTGCGTACCTAAACCTGCGGCATGAACGCAGCCCCCCGAAGGAGGTCAGTACGAAGAATGTACCAAGTATGTGAAATAGTAAGTACTGTAATGAAATCATAACAGTCTAAACAAAATAGGAGACATGTATGATAGCCAACCTACAGTACACAATACATAAGCAGTCATATCAAGTCAGGGACGCATGCCCTCAAAGTCACTACTCAAATATAACTATGGGTCTCACGCCCATAACATCAACCATGCCCGTGGAATCCTTTCTCACTGCCGGAAGTCCATGATATAATAATATCCCTCGTGGTCGCATGCCCCAGAATCCCACATCGTATAAGCATGACCATGGGGTAATACAAAGAAAAATCCGGGAATCAAACCCGCTCCTGGTCACATGCCCCGGAATCCAACATCGTATAAGCATGTCCAAGGAGTATCCCTCGTGGTCGCATGCCCCGGAATCCCACATCGTATAAGCATGACCATGGGGTAATACAATCAAATCCGGGAATCAAACCCGCTCCTGGTCACATGCCCCGGAATCCCACATCGTATAAGCATGTCCAACCCCGGAATCCCATATCGTATAAGCATGACCATGGGGTAATACAAGCAAATCCGGGAATCAAACCCGCTCCTGGTCATATGCCCCGGAATCCCACATCGTATAAGCATGTCCAACCCCGGAATCCCACATCGTATAAGCATGACCATGGGGTAATACAAGCAAATCCGGGAATCAAACCCGCTCCTGGTCACATGCCCCGGAATCCCACATCGTATAAGCATGTCCAACCCCGGAATCCCACATCGTATAAGCATGACCATGGGGTAATACAAGCAAATCCGGGAATCAAACCCGCTCCTGGTCACATGCCCCGGAATCCCACATCGTATAAGCATGTCCAAGGAGTATCCCTCGTGGTCGCATGCCCCGGAATCCCACATCGTATAAGCATGACCATGGGGTAATACAAGAAAATCCGGGAATCAAACCCGCTCCTGGTCACATGCCCCGGAATCCCACATCGTATAAGCATGTCCAAGGAGTATCCCTCGTGGTCGCATGCCCCGGAATCCCACATCGTATAAGCATGACCATGGGGTAATACAAATAATGGAAGCATACCCGTGGAATCCCACCTCACTGTCGGTACGTCCAAGTAAACTTACAACAAGGCAGCCGACCCTCCAACCGAGAGTCGCGGCAACGTAATAAAACATAATACTTGTACTCAAATGCTATCACCAGCACACATTGGCAATTCTCAATTAAACAAGCCAAAGTACTTATCAAGGCACACATAGAATAATTCTCAATTAAATAAGCCAAAGTACTTATCAAGGCACACATAGAATAATTCTCAATTAAACAAGCCAATGTACTTATCAAGGCACACATAGAATAATTCTCAATTAAACAAGCCAAAGTACTTATCAAGGCACACATAGAATAATTCTCAATTAAACAAGCCAAAGTACTACGTACGTACATTCTTTTCAAAAACTCCTTTCTATGTAAAACCCCACGATACTAATACATGTAGTATCAAGGTGTGTCTATTTTTCAAAGTAAGTTACTACACTTTAGAAAACTCATTTCAAAGCTTGAAATCAAGTAACTTCAAATTTTCACAATCTAGGCAACCTATGCCCATTAATCAAAAATAAACAACTTTCTTAACCTTCCATAAAGTCGTTATAACCAACTTCCCATAAAGCCGTTATAACCCTTTATGGTTTTAGACATATTCATTCCTTTTTATAACCAAGAGACTTGTACTTAAAACCAAGTATCACATACTTACAAATCAAGTTCTTAACTTTCCAAATACTTCAAGTCTCTTAATATTTAGAAAACAAGTTTCTTCTACTTTTAAACCTCAAGTAACTCACACCTTTAAAACAAGTTACTTCTCTTAAATCATGTCATTTCTCCTCTCTTAAAACAATTAAGTAAATCACTCCTTTAACTCCCCTAAAGTCATTACAACAACCCTTAGGTTTTGGAACTAAGGCACCAGCCAAAAGGTTTGGAAACCACTTCCTTTTCAAGACTCTATGTACTCTAAGTAAAATACTTTCACTTTTAAGAATCCAAACTTCACTAAGGAAATGGATTATACAACTTACAATTTAAACATCAAAGTACAATCAAGGGGGTACATAGAACGAATTCTATTTTAGGCAATCCAAATACAACCAAGGAATGGATCATTTAAGGAGTAGGACATACTTTCTTTATCTTAAGGAATCATGCTAGAAGAGGAGATAGTTCACATACCTTTTCGGCTAAATCCACAAGCTAAGCCAAATACGCCGCACGTAGAAGTGTCAACCTATAATGGTCACAACAAGACTATCAACTTCTAGTCTCTAACGTAGAATAATACTAAGTATACGGTCTCTAATTCTACGGAAAATCGGTCAGCACTTCCTTTGTTTCTACTCACTTTGCCACCTTTTTCAAGGCCGAATACAATAACCAACACGCCACATTTAAGGCTCAAAACAACAACCAAACAAAGGGGATTACACGCCTTACAATACGTGTAAAATTCCGCCCCACAATTCATACGAAGTAGTTCCAAATTTAAAGCCATTCTCGGCCAACTTATACAACCACACTAAGTCTTTTCCAAACCTTTTCCAATTCCAAGTTCTAAGGTCTAACATGTTATATAGTCATAAACAACTTCAACAACTACAATTTCCTTCTTTATACAACATGCGACGACTTAAACTAATAATCGACTTGAATTGTAATCTTAAGGCTAACATGCTAGTTTTCGGATTAGGGTTCCAATAGCCAATATACTTATCAAACTTCATACTAAACATCTCATGCTTGCTAATATCCATAGCTACAACAATAAGTAAGTCTTAACTACTAAAACGACAAAATGTATACCTTTATAAGCCCTTAAAAATTCCAAGATTCAAAGTCGCGCCTTAGCAATTCTTAGCTCCTTTCCTTATGTTCCAATCCGCTCCAAGCACTCCTTAGAAGCCTATGAAGAACCCATCTTCAAGTTCCAACTTCAAAGTTGAAGAACTCCTTAAGTTTCCGCCTTGCGACTAATACGAAAACGCCGTTTTTCCGAAATCTTTCTATTGAGATATCCTTACAATACCCTTAGGGACCTTGGGTTTAAGTCTTGTGAACAATGGATCAAAACTACAAATTTTTCTTGTGGCAATATGTGCAAACCCGAGAGCAAGATAAGCTAAGCTCAAAGTTTCCTAAATTTTTCTAAGTGTTGAAGACCTTGTATTGCACTAGGGTAGTATATATAACACATTGGAGGGCTAAGACTTAAACAAATGGGTGGCTAAGATGAGTTTCACTAGGATCAAGCACAAGTGGCAAGTTGACTTGGTCAACAATCTCAAGCTTAGCAAGACTTATCTTCTACCATGGTCAATGACCATTTTACCCCTTACTATTTCGACCAAGACCATATGTGGGGGTGCCACGTGTCGCCCTCTCATTCGTCCATAAAATTCTGTAACCCTCGTGGGCCCCACAAAAATGTAAAATTCCTCGGGTGGGCCCCACATGACCAAATCCGTAAAAATAAATTTCCATAATGTTAATAAGTTCCATACTCTTCAAATAATGCATTTTGAGAATCCAATTCTCAACAACGAACATTTTTCCTTTCCGACGTTCGGAAGATTTTCCGTCGGAAAAACAATTCTTCCTTTCGTACCAATTTCCAAGTCTTGATTCCTTACGTACATTCTCTTATACATGTCCTGGACTTACGGGATGTAACATTCTTCCCCCCTTAGAAACATTCGTCCCCGAATGTTCTTAGTCGGTTGTCAAGCTATACAAACTCCGTCATAAACTCTATACTATGCCTCTCAATCAAAACTGCACAAGACCAATGATGCCACACATGGCCACCACAACATACGTAAATATATCAATGGACCTTCCGTCCGCGACCCCTTCTCACAAAACTCGAAGGTTATAGCCTTATCACAAACAAGATCTTTAGAGGTTACTTTCTCGTACTTCCAAACTTATTTAGTACCCGTACAAAATTTCAAATATAGATTCTGTTTCCCTAAGTCCTTGGATTACTATCCAAACTTGGCCATTATGTTACATATATTCCTGTTAAGGCTCTTCTCGATCCTTACGACCTGATTCCGGTGGAACGCATCCACGAACTCGTACAACGATCAACTAGACTTGGGCCTTGCACCCTCGTGACCCTATCACATAGCGGGACCATATCCAACTGACATCACCCGATTCCATACTATCGGTTGACCCGAAATGAGTCCATAACCCGACCCATCGTCACACTTAACTTCTCATTCTTAGTCTGAAATAAATTTCTCTCTTATCTCAAGGTACTTCTCACCTTATCCCCCTATTCACTAGAGGGTCGTCACATAAGTCGAAGTATTTCTACCGTACATCCTTCCCTATTGGTCTTACACTGTTATGGGGCAATTACAACTTGTGAACTCTACACAACTATAGTCTCAGTTCACTTACCATTCTTGTCAACATTCTTAACTTTTCACTTTACTAATCAAATTATTCCTACCTCTGGGGTACTATCACTTACAACTGCTAGCAACACATGGAAAACATATATGCTAGGGCAAAATCTGAATCTAACAATGCACGTATGATTCCAAAGAATCGAAATATACCTGTAACCCCATGCGATGTCGCCTCCTGATCCTGTCCCGTAGTCACGTCAGCTATGCGGTTCGAAGGACCGCCAGAACCATAAACTCTACCCTGACCTCTACCACGGCTGGCTGACATCTGAACACCCTGCCATGGGGGACGTACAGTTGTGGAGGAAAGGGAATCAACCATCGGCCTCATAGGCTGAGCCACCTCACCGGTGCTCTCTCTAAAAGGACATATCCTCTGAATATGGCCCGGACGGCCACAATAAAAACAAACACCTGTTCCATAACGGCATTTCCCCGAATGACGTTTACCACATCTGATACACTGAGGAATAGGTGGCCTTGACCGAGAAAGTCCTCTGCTCCTCTGAGAACCTCGACCCCTGGAGCTTGGACCGGCTCCTAAATACCTTGTGGGGTCGAATATCCCACCTGTGAACTGCGGGGGTATGTACTGGGTAGGCTGGGACGAATATCTCACTCGCTGCTGAGGCTGCTCGTCCGAAAACTCACCGGGATAACCAACCGGTCTAGCCCTCTTACGCTGATCTCCGCGTTGGCCCTCTACCCTCTGTACACCTGTCTGTACTGGCCGAACAACCTCCTGCTGATGAAACTGTAGCACCGCTATCTTGGTCAATAACATAACTGCTTCCCTCATGACCCTATAGTCTTCTCTTAGCGAGAAACGGAGGCTCGTCTTTGGGGCCTCAAAACCTGGCGCAGAAGAACTCGCCGACTGCGGAACAACATCCAGTATACCCTGGGTATAAGCCCTATCAACTCTCTGAGTCTGACTAGTAGCTCCTGCTACTCCTTTGCCCTTCTGGGCGGCTGTTGCCCTCCTTGGAGGCATAACTGTAACACAAAATCACGTCAGAGAGGAATTATCTTACTAACACAACTCTATGGCACGATCTTAGAGTGAAAAATAATAGAAACCAACTCCTAAATGTCCTGTAGCCTCCTGTTTATGGGTGTGGCGCGCAACACACCGATAATCAAGACTCTACTAGACACGGTCTGTAGACATTCCGAGGCCATCGCTCGATAACACTCTGTCACGCCCGAACCGGGCGTGATCGTGCCTACAGGCACCCTTCTACCTTAACAACTAAGTAAGTTGCGGAAATTAAATAACACCTCATTTTTTTTTCAAAACCAATCGTACGTGCAAGGGCAAAGCCGACAAGGCTGCCATATAATTGTTATACCCCGTATTTCCAGAGTATGTACGTGAGGACGTACGTAGAAAAGTTTGAACTTAAAAGTAGACTTGGCCGAAAATATTTTTGTGCACAACACCCGATTAGAGTCGTTTTTCGACGAAACGTTTTACTAAGCTTACGAGGGGAAAATTACGGCTATGTCATTTCTAATTTTTGCGGATTTTTTCGAGCGACGGAACATTTTTGGACCAACGGGAGGGTGACACTTGTCACCCTCATTGGACGGTAAAGAGAGGCCACGGTTGGCCTTGTTTTGGGGCTTATTTTGTGCCTTGTTTGGTGCCTTGTTTTGTGCCATGTTTTGTGGAGTAGGGTTAGGGTGCACTTGGCTTGATCTTGGCCTTACACTTGCCTTGCACATGGCTTGATCAAGGCCATTGGTTTCCCTATAAATACCCCTCCCTTTGTGAAGACTTCATTCATCCACAAATGTTTCCAAGTCTTGAAATCTCCCTCCCCTCTTCTTGTTGTGTTCGTCCGCCATACCCCCTCCCTCTTTGAGAGGCCTTGTGGCCGAGAGGGTACCCCCCCTCCTAGTAGTGTTGGCCGAGGGGTACACCCCCCCTTGCCTTGTTGTTCTCGTATAATACCCCCTCCCTTGTGGTATTGAAATACTTCTCCAAGTATTGTTATAATGCCCAAAATACCTTAGCCTTTACCTTGTAGTATTCCAAAAGTTACCTCTATACGTAGAGCCCGGAAATACTACCTTTTGTCCTTTTAGTCTCAAACCGAAACCCTAAGGAAATCTTCATAGTTGGTTGAAGTATTTAAGTAGAAGTTGGTTAGAACTTCTAAGGGTTGTTTGGAGCGGATTGGAGCGCACGGAGTAGGAGCTAAACCTTGCTCAGGATCGATATTATAACTTGGATAATTTTGGGCATATCGAGGTAAATATTCTTGTCCCCTTATTGTAATTGGAAATTACATGTTGTAGGAATATATAGTTGAAGTATACTATATATAGAACTGAACATAGCTTTGCGGCAATGTCTTTTGACTTAAGCCTGAATATAAAGAAGAGAATTTGTAATTACATGGGGTGTATCAGATGAGACTTGTGTGGTATTACGTATAGTAGAATTGTATACGTCAGGTTAGGCGTATAACCCCTCTGGTTGGCTTGGTAGCGGCCTCGATAGAGGAGGAGATTTCTGTGATTGCGGGGAGGTGCTGCCGAAGTTTCTGTAGAATATGGAACCGTGCGGTTAGAAGTCAATAGACGTTTGTGGCCTATATAGGTGGAAGTACTACGAGTAGCGTATTCTACTTGAAGAGTGGAAAAGGCTAGCCGGGTTGTGGAGCATTTTGCTTATTGTCGATAATCGTCGTGAGGTATGTGAACCTCTTCCTATCCTTTCTAGCATGATGTTTTGTAAACTATGTGATGCAGTGAGACGTACATGTGCTAAATGAGTTGGTTGGTTTAAAACATAGGGTGTTATAATAGCTTTATGGGAGGTTAGTTATAACGACTCTATGTAGGTAAAAGATTGGTTTATTGATTGTAGAAGTTAAGAGACTTGATCTTGAAAGATAAGAGACTTAACTTGTTTTACTTGGTAATTAACATTTTGTTAAAAATGTTGTAAAACCTCATTCGCGGGTAATGAGTACTTGGTTTTAAAAGAATAATGTTTTACTGATTTCGGAACGAGAATAAGTGTCGAACAAACCACAGCAGCGCTAATAAAGGAAAGTGTATTGACAAATAACTAATTGTTATTAAAACCAGTAGAAACCTCCATCTGCATAGAAGCTAAGATAAGACAAAATTGTATTACATTTCCTAGATCATGGCTGCTGTAACAAGATTGTTGTAAACAAGAATAAACGGCTCACGTATAAGACATATGTTACTCAATTGTTTTAAAAGAGATTAAGACTATGAGTTATGAAACCTTTCTAAAATGAGAAACTTGAGCATTTGAAATTAGGCAAACTTGAACGTTTGGAAAATAATGTTGTTACTTGATTTTACAAAGGGAAGTATTTTGGTTTACTTAAAAAGAGAGTCACACTATTTTTATACTACGGGTATTATGTGACTTTTGTGAAAGGAACGGATCCTTTAAAAAGAGTTAATGTATGTAGTACTTTGGGGTTAAAACCCGGAATTGTTGTAATAAAATATAAGTCTATGAAATCGTTGAACTTGCCTATGCTTGTTGTGATAGCCTTTGTTGTGCAAGTGTTGTATCTCGTGTTCTGGCGCTCTCGTTGGAGGCGGCTATCTGATTGAGAACTTACTTGGGCGTGCGGCGATGTGGAGAATTCCGCAGATGCGCTCTGTTGATAGTGTTATTTTTACTATCGCTTTGGACATATCGACACGATCGTGGCGCGCGGGTATGGTTCCATTTGATTCTTGTCTAGTTGTTTCCTCTGGACATCACGACACGATCGTGGCGCCGGGTATGGTTCCATTTTGATTCTTTGTCTAGTTGTTTCCTCCTGGACATCACGACCACGATCGTGGCGCGGGTATAGTTCCATTGGGATTCTTTGTCTTGTTGTTTCCTTATTGGACATCACGACACGATGGGTGGCCACGAGTATGCTTCCATTTTCTTCGTTATCTTGTTATTCGCTTTGGACATACGGCACGATGCGTGGCGCGCAGTATGCTTCCATTTCGATTGTTATATGGATATTTCCTTTGGACATCACGACGATCGTGGCGCGGGTATCTTCCATTGGGATGGTTCCATGGCCACGCTTATCGAGGGTGAGATGCGGGGCATGCGGTGTTGTGCGAGTTAAATTCGGGTTATATTTGAGTGATGACTTGAGGCGTGAGTCACGACTTGACATGATCGCTTTTATGTTGTGAATGTAGTTTTGTTATCATACATGTCTCCTGTTTTTATATAGATTATGATTTCATTTCTGATATTTTGAGTTTCACATACTTGGTACTGTTATCTTGACCTCCTTGGGCTGCGTTCATCTGCGCGGTAGGAGTACACCGGTAGTTGATCCTCGCTCTTAGGATCACGATTCGGCGTATTAGGAAGCTCCGTCTCTCGGAGGCTTATTCTTCGGTATGTGTTCCCTGAGTTGTAGGTTCTTGTACATTCAGGGGTATGGCGGAGCCCTGTCCCGTCATGGTTGTTGTAACTCTTAGAGTGCATGTAATCTGTTGTGGTCGGGGTTTGTAAAAGGATTAAAGCGTTGCGTTTTGAAAGAGTTGTTTATATAGTTTTTGGAAGGTAACCGTTTGGTTGGCTTTGTTTATGATCATATATCTTGTTTCTTGTTTAAATTTTATTTTCATGGTTTTCTCGATGTTGTATCACTAGGGTGCAGGGTAAGGCACGATCACGGCCAGGTTGGTCGTGACAAAAGTGGTATCAGAGCAGTTAATCCTCGGGAAGTGTCTACAGACCGTGTCTAGTAGAGTATTGATTATCGATGTGTTGTGCACCACATCTATAATCAGGAGGCTGAGACATTTAGGATTGGTTTCCATTCTTCTCATTACGAGATCGTGCCTTAGAGGCGTGTTGTAAGTTGGACCCTCCGGCGTATCTCGTTTTTACCGATTATGCCTCGCGCGCAAGGCAACCAGAGCCCGGAAGGGCAAGCGGCCGAGTGCTGCTAGTGATATCTGAGGAGTACGAGCGCGAGCGGTCGAGACTGAGATTGTGCTTGACGGCGAGTTTTTGCGGCGCCACCGGCCAGCGAGTTTAGCGCGGCGATGGCTGCTGAGACCACGATACTGAGCCTCGGTCCCGGCCTAGAGCAGATGAGATGGGGTACAAGGAGATGGCCCAGTTACTGGCCAGGGTCGTGGCCAGATATGAGGATAGGCTGGATGCAGCGATTCGATTCGATGCACCCGTAGTACACCCCGGCGAGATAGTTTGAGGCTACGGGACTTTATGAGTTGTAGCCGCGAGTTTTATGGGTCGAGGCACGAGGATGATCCGCAGGAGTTCATCCGGCGATTCTGATTCATGAGAGTGATCAAGGCTTCGGAGACCGAGTCGGTGGTCTTAGGTTCGCATCGGCTGCGTGATACCGCAGTCAACTGGTTTGATTCGTGGGAGCTGTCTCGGGGAGAGCATGCGCTTCCAGCAGTATGGGACGAGTTCTCAGAGGCATTCCTCACTCACTTCTTGCCTCCGCAGATGAGGTGGGCACGGGCCGACAGATTTATGATCTTTGAGGCAGAGGCGTGCGGTTCGGGAGTACAACGTGGAGTTTGACTCGTTGGCTCGGTATGTCCCCGCTTTAGTGGCAACCATGGAGGATAGAGTGCACCGCTACGTCACCGGGCTAGATGATTACTTGACAGAGGCTTGTTCGGGTGTAACTCTTCAGCCGGGCATGGACATTGCCCGCATGCAGGCTCATGCACTAGGATGTGAGGCACGGAGAGGTCGACGGAATGACCTGCATCAGCAGAAGAGGCCGGGGCGAGGTCTTTGGCGACTTTCGAGGCGGACCGCCTCAGCGAGCTAGTTATGTACCCCGCCCGATGAGGTGGTCCTCCACCGTCTTGAGGCAGTCGGGGCTCGAGGTTCAGATTTTCGGGAGAGCAGGGGTGTTAGCCAGCTGAAGCCACCCCTACCTCGTTGTGACCGTTGTGGTAGGCCCCATTTTGGGGAGTGTCGTGCTAATTTGGGAGTTTGTTTTGCATGCGGCCAGCAGGGCCATTTTGCGAGAAATTGTCCAGGCAGTGCGCGGATGTAGAGACTCGGCCTTGGGATCTATGGTGGTTCTTCACCTTCTACGATTATGCGCCTGCATGTGTGCCTATGATTAGAGTGAAGCGGTGGATACAGGTATATCCTTAACCCTCTAGAGTTTTGGTATGCTTGATATTATGATCTTATTATTGTGTGCTATGTACGGATAGCGTTGTGTTATTTATGAGTTAGAAAACATGGTTAGTTGGAAGGGTAAGTATGGGGGCATGATAAGTGTGAACCTTAGAATATTTCACGATTGAGACCATAGAGGTAATGTCGTCTTGGGTAAAAGATTTATTTTATGTTTGACCTTATCAGAGTTCGTAGTACGTGGGAGATATTTGTGTGATAAGTCCATGGGTTGGGTAAAATGAAAGTGGTGGCTTTCAGGATGTGAATTAGTAAGATTGTTCCGTATCGAGGAGCAAGAGTTGGCGCGACGGAGGGTCGGGTCGAGGGAGTATTGCGGGTCAACCCGTAGCCCGGATTTAGGTGGGGTCAGTTCTAGGTGGTCCCGCCAGAGGGTAGGGTCACGAGGGTGCTAGGCCCCAGTTTAGGTGACCATCGTATGAGTTCGTGGATAGGTTCGACCAGAAGCGGTTCGTGAAGGCCGGGGATGGCCTTAAAGAAGATTGAGGTTAGTAAGATGACCAAGTTTGGAGGTAGTGGCTCCAGAAATTTTGGGAACTGAAGTAATAACGGAAGTATGGTACGTATACTGGAAGAGTTCAAATGTTCGAGAAGAGTACGACGAGTAAGGGAAGAAGCGTGCATGTGTTGAGAGCATAAGAGAGATAATTTTGTTGTGAAGTGAAATTGCGAAGGAAGTATCCTTTAGACCAGGGTGGAAGCTTTTGTTATGCTTGAGGTGAATTCTCGTGGACTTGGATTAAATATTTATGCGTGTGTTATTTGGTGGCCAGGTGTGGCAGTGGCAACTGGCTTAAGTTATGAGGAACTGATCATTATCTGTTTTGAGAAGGAACATTCGGGACAAATGTTTCTAAGGAGGGGAGAATGTTATACCCCGTATTTCCAGAGTATGTACGTGAGGACGTACGTAGAAAAGTTTGAACATAAAAGTAGACTTGGCCGAAAATATTTTTGTGCACAACACCCGATTAGAGTCGTTTTTCGACGAAACGTTTTACTAAGCTTACGAGGGGAAAATTACGGCTATGTCATTTCTAATTTTTGCGGATTTTTCCGAGCGACGGAACATTTTTAGACCAACGGGAGGGTGACACTTGTCACCCTCATTGGACGGTAAAGAGAGGCCACGGTTGGCCTTGTTTTGGGGCTTATTTTGTGCCTTGTTTGGTGCCTTGTTTTGTGCCATGTTTTGTGGAGTAGGGTTAGGGTGCACTTGGCTTGATCTTGGCCTTACACTTGCCTTGCATATGGCTTGATCAAGGCCATTGGTTTCCCTATAAATACCCCTCCCTTTGTGAAGACTTCATTCATCCACAAATGTTTCCAAGTCTTGAAATATCCCTCCCCTCTTCTTGTTGTGTTCGTCCACACCCTCCCCTTTGAGAGGCCTTGTGGCGAGAGGTACCCACTCCTAGTAGTGTTGGCCGAGGGTACACCCCCTTGCCTTGTTGTTCTCGTATAATACCCTCCTTGTGGTATTGAAATACTTCTCAAGTATTGTTATAATGCCCAAAATACCTTAGCCTTTACCTTGTAGTATTCCAAAAGTTACCTCTATCGTAGAGCAGGAAATACTACCTTTTGTCCTTTTAGTCTCAAACCGAAACCCTAAGGAAATCTTCATAGTTGGTTGAAGTATTTAAGTAGAAGTTGGTTAGAACTTCTAAGGGTTGTTTGGAGCGGATCGAGCGCAGTAGGAGCTAAACCTTGCTCAGGATCGACATTATAACTTGGATAATTTTGGGCATATCGAGGTAAATATTCTTGTCCCCTTATTGTAATTGGAAATTACATGTTGTAGGAATATATAGTTGAAGTATACTATATATAGAACTGAACATAGCTTTGCGGCAATGTCTTTTGACTTAAGCCTGAATATAAAGAAGAGAATTGAACTGTAATTACATAGAATGTATTCTGATGAGACTTGTGTGGTTTTCTGTATAGTAGAATTGTATACGTCCGGTTAGACGTATAACCCCCCCCCCCTGGTTGGCTTGGTAGCGGCCTCGATAGAGGAGGAGATTCTGTGATTTGCGGGGAGGTCTTTGCGAATTTTCTGTAGAATATGGAACCGTGCGGTTAGAAGTTAATAGACGTTTGTGGCCTATATAGGTGGAAGTACTACGAGTAGCGTATTCTACTTGAAGAGTGGAAAAGGCTAGCCGGGTTACAGTACTGTGGAGCATTTTGCTTATTGTCGATAATCGTCGCGAGGTATGTGAACCTCTTCCTATCCTTTCTAGCATGATGTTTTGTAAACTATGTAGCGGTGAGCGTACATGTGCTAAATGAGTTGGTTGGTTTAAAACATAGGGTGTTATAATAGCTTTATGGGAGGTTAGTTATAACGACTCTATGTAGGTAAAAGATTGGTTTATTGATTGTAGAAGTTAAGAGACTTGATCTTGAAAGATTAGAGACTTAACTTGTTTTACTTGGTAATTAACATTTTGTTAAAAATGTTGTAAAACCTCATTCGCGGGTAATGAGTACTTGGTTTTAAAAGAATAATGTTTCTTGATTTCGAACGAGAATAAGTGTCGAACAAACCACAAGCGCTAATAAAGGAAAGTGTATTGACAAATAACTAATTGTTATTAAAACCGGTAGAAACCTCCATCTGCATAGAAGCTAAGATAAGACAAAATTGTATTACATTTCCTAGATCATAGGCTTTGTAACAAGATTGTTGTAAACAAGAATAAACGGCTCACGTATAAGACATATGTTACTCAATTGTTTTAAAAGAGATTAAGACTATGAGTTATGAAACCTTTCTAAAATGAGAAACTTGAGCATTTGAAATTAGGCAAACTTGAACGTTTGGAAAATAATGTTGTTACTTGATTTTACAAAGTGAAGTATTTTGGTTTACTTATAAAGATAGTCACTCTATTTTTATACTACGGGTATTATGTGACTTTTGTGAAAGGAACGGATCCTTTAAAAAGAGTTAATGTATGTAGTACTTTGGGGTTAAAACCCGGAATTGTTGTAATAAAATATAAGTCTATGAAATCGTTGAACTTGCCTATGCTTGTTGTGATAGCCTTTGTTGTGCAAGTGTTGTATCTCTGTGTTACCGCGCCTCTCGTTGGAGGGCCGGCTATCTGGTTGAGAACTTACTTGGACGTGCCGGCAGTGACGGAGACCATATTGGCCATGCCATTTTCGTCCAAGGCACTCTAAGGGGGGGTGACACATGTCGCCCTCCCATTCGTCACAATAATACGTTTTCCGATAATATCAAAATTCCGATAAACTTTTACAAGCCTCAAATCTTAACACTGGTGAGTTCTTATTAACGTTCTTAAAATATGTCCTGTAAATACGGGGTGTAACATTCTTCCCCCCTTAGAAACATTCGTCCCCGAATGTTCCTTCGGAGTCAAACTTAAAATTAGCGACCTGGTTTTCTTTCACAACCCCGACATACCAATAATGCCAATCATGGCCACATAATGTCATTTAGGCAAAAGAGATACTTCAATTTAAAACTTGACAAGTAAGGAAGATGAATTACACGAAGGTATAGGAAATAAGTGAAAACTTCCTCAACATGTCCTCCTCCGCCTCCCAAGTCATCTCCTCTCGGTTATCATTCCTCCACAGGACTTTGACGGAAGCTACATCCTTGGTCGCGATCGCTTTGACACAGCGATCGAGTATCGCTATGGGACTCTCCTCATACGATAATCCCTCTGTCACCTGGACCTCACTAGTAGGGAAAACTCTCGCTGGATCACCGATACACTTCCGCAACATAGAGACATGGAAGACCGGATGTACCGCCTCTAACTCTGATGGCAGATCCAACTCGTAGGCAACCTTGCCCACCCGACGAACGATCTGGTAGGGCCCAATGTACCTTGGTGAGTTTCCCTTCTACGAATCTCATCACACCCTTCATGGGTGACACCTTCAAGAAGACCCAATCGTCTACCTGAAACTCCAAATGCCGACGCCGATTATCTGCATAAGACTTACGCCGACTACGAGCGCTGCGATCTCTCTGGATAAGCACCTTATCCACGACTGTACCAAATGCAGGCCAACTAACTGTACCTCGCCCACGTCGAACCAACCGATCGGCGACCTGCATTTCCGCCCATATAAAGCCTCGTATGGCGCCATCTGTATACTGGAATGGTAGCTGTTATTATAAGCAAACTCCACAAGAGGCAAATGATCCTCCCAGCTACCACTGAAATCAATCACGCAGGCTCGCAGCATATCCTCAAGTGTCTGGATAGTGCGCTCTGCCTGCCCGTCAGTCTGAGGATGAAATGTTGTGCTGAGACTCACCTGTGTCCCCAAACCCTTCTGGAAAGACCTCCAGAAGTTAGCCGTAAACTGGGCTCCTCTATCTGATATAATCGACACCGGAACACCGTGCAGCCTCACTATCTCTCGGATGTACAATCTGGCATAGTCCTCGGTGGCGTCGTCATTGGAAGGAAATGGGCTGATTTCGTCAGCCTGTCAACAATAACCCAAATGGAGTCGTACTTCCTCTGAGTACGAGGTAACCCTGTAACAAAGTCCATGTTGATCATCTCCACTTCAAGTCGAATCTCAATAGATGCAATAAACCATGGGCCTCACGGTGCTCGACCTTGACCTGCGGCAATTAGGACAGTGCGACAAAACGCCACGTCCTCTTGAGCCATCCCACCAATACAAACATCGAGGTCATGGTACATCTTGGTCGACCGGATGAATAGAATAACGAGCAACGTGTGCCTCACGAGAATCTGTTGCGAAGTCTGATACATCGGGAACACCTGGCCGGCCTCAAAACTTCGGCACCAGTGGTATTTACCTCGAATAGACTCTTCTCCTCCCGAAGAGCTGCATCACGGTACCGTACCAACACTGGGTCCTCAAACTGTCGCCTCTTTACCTCATCAACGATGGAAGACTCGGCAACCTCACGAACCCGTACTCCACTAACGTCGGTATCGATCAATCGAACCCCAAGGCTCGCTAACTGGTGGATCTGACGGACCATGTCCTGTCTCTCTGTACCTCTGATAGGCTCCCCATCGATCTACGACTCAAGGCATCAGCAACTACGTTGGCCTTCCCCGGATGGTATAGAATATCAACATCATAATCTTTCAGCAACTCTAACCACCGTCTCTGTCTCAAGTTCAGCTCCCTCTGCCTGAAGATATACTGGAGGCTCTTGTGGTCTGTATAAATATCCACATGAACCCCGTACAAATAATGTCTCCAAATCTTCAAGGCATGTATAAGCTGCGACTCTAAGTCATGGGTAGGGTAATTCCTCTCATGCTTCAGTAGCTGCAGGAAGCATAGGCTATAACCTTGCCGTCTTTCGTGAAACACACCTAGCCCGATGCGAGGCATCACAATAGATCACATACCCATCTAACCCCTCCGGAAGAGTAAGAACTGGAGCTGTAGTCAACCTTTCCTTCAACAACTGGAAACCCTTCTCACAAGCCTCTGTCCACTGGAACTTGTTGCGCCTGCGTCGACCTAGTCAGCGATCTTGAAATCGAAGCAAAGCGCTCACAAACTGCGATAATAACGCGATCCTAAGCTGCGCACCTCGGTGGAGTAGTAGGTCTCGGCCAAGACTTGCGCTCTATCTTTGCGGTATCTACGAACACCATCAACCCGATAATATGCCGGGAATGCCACTGAGGCCAACCAAAACTCACACTTGGAGAACTTGGCGAATAACTGCCGGCTCCGGAGAAACCCAAGTACCGTCCTCAAGTGATCTGCATGCTCCTTCTCTGTACGCGAATACACCGGGATGTCATCAATGAATACAATCACAAATGTATCCAAGAATGACTTGAACACCTTTCATCAAATCCATAAATACCGTTGAGGCGTTGGTCAAACCGAAAGACATAACCCTGAACTCATAGTGCCCATACAGGGTCTGAATGCGATCTTTGGGATATCTCGCTCGAACTCGAACTCGATGATAACTGCATCGCAGTCTATCTTTGAGAAACACCTCGCACCCTACAACTGGTCAAACAAATCATCAATCCTGGGGAGGGGGTACCTATTCTTAATGGTTACCTTATTCAGCTGCCTGTAGTCAACACACATACGCAGCGTCCCATCCTTCTTCTTTACAAACAATACCGGCGCTCCCCAGGGAGATACACTAGGCCGAATAAAGCCTTTTTCCAAAGAAATCTTTCATTGGTCCTTGACTCCTCAACTCGGCGGTGCCGTCTGTATGGCGGAATGGAAATAGGTCGAGTGTGCGCAACGTGTCAATACAAAAATCAATCTCCTCTCGAGGATACGGGAAGATCATGCGGGAACACATCTGCAGACTCCTAACCAGCGACATCGATCAAGCGCACCTCGGCCTGCGTATCAAATACCGCACGGATGATAGATGTATTCTTTCTCGCACCCTTCCTAGCCTTGAGGTAAGAAATAAACCTACCTCGGCGATCTTTGTGTTGCCCTCCACTCGATAAGCGGCTCGCCAGAAAGCGAACGAACCAACCTGTCCCTACGATCAGCGTTGGCATAACAAGAGGCCAACCAGTCCATACCCATAATGACATCAAAATCTGTCATCTCCAGCTCTATCAAGTCTGCAAGGGTCTGACGACTGTAAATAAATACCGGACAACCTCTATACACCCGCTCAGCTAACACCGAATCACCAACTGGCGTAGCTACCTCAAACGGCTCTATCGACACCGGCTCTACTCCGATTCTACCCGCAATAAGAGGGGACACATAGGACAAGGTAGAACCTGGATCTATCAATGCATAAACATCACAGCCTGAAATTAGTAATATACCTGTGACGACGTCAGGGGAAGCCTCCTGATCCTGGCGGCTGGCTAGAGAATATATGCGGTTCTGGGGACCGCTAGAACTGGAACCACCACCACGACCTCTACGCGGCTGCGGTCGTGAGTACCACGCCTCCGGCGCATAACCACGAAGGAGAAGAATACCCAACAATCGATCCGTCGCGGTTGTCACCACCCATACTGCCTCTAGACGGACAATCTCTCTTCAAATGGCCCAGCTGGCCACAAGAGTAACAAGCTCCCGAAGCTCTGCGACACTCGCCCTGGTGGAACCTACCGCATCGAGCACACTGAGGTGTGGGTGGTCCCGATCGGTGACGGTTCGCCTCGCGAAATCTGTAGTCCCGAGCTCGACTGCTCTCGACCGACTGGCTGGGTCGACCTCTTGCCGAAAAACCATGACGGAGCACTCGTGCCGCCGAACGTGGACTCATTTCTGCCGAGGCTGTCCGCCTCGAAAGCGCCACGAGACCGATGTCACGGCCCTTGGGGTGGCTGCGTCAATCTGGTCCTCCTCTCTATCCTCTATCCACGTGCATAGGCTGCATCCGAGCGATGTCCATACCGGTGAAGAGCCACCCCAAGCATCTTTGTAATCATATGACAGTCTAGCCCATCACATAACGATGAACTCTATCCGCCATGCTAGCTACAATAGTGTAAGCATGCCTGGCCAGAGTCAAACTCAGTGTACTCACTAACGGTCCTCCGATTACGCAAGAGTCAAAAATCTGTCTACCGGGCTCTCCTCATCTCGGGAGGTAAAGTGATCCATAAAGGCCTCTCAAACTCCTCCCAAACAGTTTGGAAGAGCATCATCACCTCTCGAAGCAACCACGACTCAAACCAGTTCAACGCAATATCGCGCAACCGGTAGAGGCTAGTGTAACGAACTCTGTCTCTGAAGCCCTAAGAACTGCATGGTCATTTGTATTTGTCGAGCGAACTCCTGCGGATCCTCGTGACCTCGAACCATAAAACTCGGTGGATTACATCCGAAAAATCCCTAATACGCAACCGTCTCCAGGGGGCTGGCTCTCGCCGCTTACGCCCGCTACTATCTTGGTCAATAACCGAATCTGCTCCCGTAGTCTCTATACTCGTGTGGTGGGAACTGAGGGTGCAGTATCGGAACCTCCGAGCTACGCCGCCTCGGCCTCTAATACCGGCGGGCTGAACTCAACGACCGCCTACTACCTCGTGCATAGTGCACACGAGCCCGTGTGACCTCGAGTACCGCTAGCGCCTCGCCGCCGCTTTGCCTCCGGGCCCCGTAGCTTTCCGTGGAGGCATATGTTTCATAAGAAGAGGTCGAGAGGATTCAACCTAATAAGGCACTCTAATGCACGATCTCGAGAGAGAAAAATGGAAACCAATCCTAAATGTCCTGCCTCCTCGATTATAGATGTGGTGCACAACACACCGATAATCAAGACTTACTAGACACGGTCAGACACTTTCCGAGGACTAAGCGCTCGATACCACTTTTGTCACGACGGGCCGGCCGCGATCGTGCCCTACTTGGGCACCCTGCCTGTATACATCGAGAATAGCGGCGGAACATACACAACATAAACACGTGTAAATAATATACAACAGGCTAGCCGATAAGGCCGCTTCCATAATATAAACAAAGTCAAAGTACAACTTTACAACTCCGTTCTTATAGCCCAACCACATATGTGAATACAGACCTCTAGGAATAACAACTGTGGCGGGACAGGGCCCCGCCATACCCTGAATGTACATAATCTACAACATCAGGGACAAGACTGTACCAAAAGAAAGACAAGCCTCCGGAGAATGGAGCTTCCGACGTCCGATAAGTGATCCTAAGAATGTGGATCTGCCACCGCTACCCTTTCTCGCGTGAACGCAGCCCAGGAAGGGGTCGATACGCGATATGTACTAAGTATGTAAAGCGAAAATGCGTATTTACAACATAAGTTTAATAGAAAGCCGGAGACATGTATGATAACAAAATTACAGTACACAGTGCCTTACTAACAATGAGAGTACATCAAGAGAATACGTATAACATCACAATAGCAGTCTCCCGATCATACCATGGGTAGCGAACCCATAAAAACAGGTGGTATAACGTCTTGGGGTGTCTACCCCTCATTTATACTCTTACCCTGAAGCAGGTGGTATAACGTCTTGGGGGTTTGCCCCTCATTTATACTCTTATCCTGTAGAAGATAGTAACGCAGGTGGTATAACGTCTTGGGGGCTTCCCCCTCATTTATACTCTTATCCTGAAGAAGGTGGTATAGCGCCTTGGGGGTTTGCCCCTCACTGATACTCTTACCCTATCTCAAAACCGGCCGTCATCCAATAATTAAGCAAGTTAGCAATCCCCCTAACTTCTTATTAGTCTTATTCATCTACATTCTCATTTTAGTTTACTTAAGGCACTTTCATGTCTTTTATAAGAATCCGGGAATTTAACCCAAAGTACTACATACTTCTATTCTTTTAAAAACAAATGACTCTTTTAGTAGAAAGCTTCAAGACACTATTAACCATAGTATCAAGTCCAAAGTACATTTCAAGGCAAGTCACAATACCTTTAGAATTAAAGTAGGTTTCTAAATCAAATGACTCCTTTCTTATTAAACCTTGGGCAATTGATACCTTAAAATCAATTTGTCTTTTGTTAACACAAGCCATTTACCTTTGCATAAAGTCAATATAACCAACTCCCCATAAAGTCGTTATATTCACTTTATACCTTAGTCAAGTACATTCTTCTCCTATCCAAGGGACTTATACGATTAAAACGACAAAAGTATCACATACTTTAAATCTCTTCAAGTCCCTTAACTTTACTAAGACTTAAGACATCCTTAATATTTCAAAGAAGTGAGTTAACTTCCTAACTCACCCGACTTGGCATTTTATAAGGCTAGTAAAGAATGTCAAAGGCTTGTACGTCCACCGTACTACATACGCTAACTAGTCATGCTCAAAAGATAGGAAAAAGTTCTACATACCTTGTCGGGTCAAACCACTTTGCCAAGTACGAAGTCCCGCCGATTATGTCAACCTATAATATTCACAATACGTCTATTAAAGCCTTACTTCAAACGTAGAATATTATAAGTATTAAGTCTCCATTTTCTACGGAAAATCTGACAAAGACCTCCTTTGTTTTTACTCACTTTGCCACCTTTTTCAAGGCGAAATACAATAACTAAATAACTGGCCCCAATTGGCTCACAATTATATGGAGGTAGTCCAATACAATTAAATAACTACACAGCCCCAATTGGCTCACAATTTTATGGAAAGTAGTCCAATACAAATGAATAACTACACATCCCCAATTGGCTCACAATTATATAGAAAGTAGTCCAATACAATTAAATAACTAAACAATACAAACTACATTCCAAATTCGGCCACCTTGATTCAACAAATCCAATTCTTATCCAATTTCCATTTCAATCCAATTTAGTAGCATAACATGATATCAAGTCGCATTTGAGTATCATAACCATAATCTTTAAGTAAGTAACATGCGACGATTTCTAAAAACGACCAATTAGTAATCCAATTTCCAAGCGCTTGTATAACATTTGGATTTAACTACAAGAAATCCATAATACTAATAACTTCAACCTATCAACATCATGCTAGCAACAAGTAGAGCTAACAACAACAATATAAATATGTAATCTTGTAACACCTTTAAAAGACAAGATTTTACCTTAACGATTCTTAATCCAACTCCAATCCGAAGTCGCTCCTTAGTAGTTTAGAGCCTCTCCAAGACACCTCAATCCGCTTGTTGAGACCCTTAGAACAATACCAACAATTATCCTTCAAAACTCCAAGCAAAACCTAGAAAGACCCTTAGGTTTTCGTTTGCGACTAACAGTAAACAATCTTTTCCAAGATTTTTCTATTGAGATGTGTTTACAATACACCTAAGACCCTTGGTTTAAAGTGTGGAATCAAATGGACAAGAAACGAAAATTTCTCCCTTTCTTTCAATGAAGAACCCGAGAGCTTTGCCTATGATTCTTTCCAATTTTTGTGTGAAATTTTCTAAGTGTTGGCTCTCTCTAGCACTACTAGTATTATATAGAGTAAAGGATGGTCAAGATAATTACAAATGTGAGGCTTAGATGTGGTCTTCCAAAATATCAAGACTTATGACCTTTGACTTTAGTCAATAAACTCATGCTACAAGTTGCAAGACTTAGCCTTAGAAGACTTATGGTAAATGACCATATTGGCCATGCCATTTTCGTCCAAGGCACTCTAAGGGGGGGTGACACATGTCGCCCTCCCATTCGTCACAATAATACGTTTTCCGATAATATCAAAATTCCGATAAACTTTTACAAGCCTCAAATCTTAACACTGGTGAGTTCTTATTAACGTTCTTAAAACATGTCCTGTAAATACGGGGTGTAACATTCTTCCCCCCTTAGAAACATTCATCCCCGAATGTTCCTTCGGAGTCAAACTTAAAATTAGCGACCTGGTTTTCTTTCACAACCCCGACATACCAATAATGCCAATCATGGCCACATAATGTCATTTAGGCAAAAGAGATACTTCAATTTAAAACTTGACAAGTAAAGGAAGATGAATTACCTGAAGGTATAGGAAATAAGTGAGGAAACTTCCTCAACATGTCCTCCTCCGCCTCCCAAGTCATCTCCTCTCGGTTATCATTCCTCCACAGGACTTTGACGGAAGCTACATCCTTGGTCCGCAGTCGCCTGACCTGGCGATCGAGTATCGCTATGGGACTCTCCTCATACGATAATCCCTCTGTCACCTGGACCTCACTAGTAGGGAAAACTCTCGCTGGATCACCGATACACTTCCGCAACATAGAGACATGGAAGACCGGATGTACCGCCTCTAACTCTGATGGCAGATCCAACTCGTAGGCAACCTTGCCCACCCGACGAACGATCTGGTAGGGCCCAATGTACCTTGGGCTGAGTTTCCCCTTCTTACCGAATCTCATCACACCCTTCATGGGTGACACCTTCAAGAAGACCCAATCGTCTACCTGAAACTCCAAATGCCGACGCCGATTATCTGCATAAGACTTCTGCCGACTCTGAGCTGCTAACAGTCTCTCCTGGATAAGCTTCACCTTATCCACAGCCTGCTGTACCAAGTCTGGGCCAACTAACTGTACCTCGCCCACGTCGAACCAACCGATCGGCGACCTGCATTTCCGCCCATATAAAGCCTCGTATGGCGCCATCTCAGATACCGGAATGGTAGCCGTATTATAAGCAAACTCCACAAGAGGCAAATGATCCTCCCACTACCATGAAATCAATCACGCAGCTCGCACATATCCTCAGTGTTCGATAGTGCGCTCTGCTGCCCGATCCGAGGATGAAATCTTTGTCTTGAGACTCACTGTGTTCCCAAACCCTTCGAAAGACCTCCGAAGTTAGCCGTGAACCGGGCTCTCTATCTCGATATAATCGACACCGAACACCGCGGCCTCACTATCTCTCGGATGTACAACGGCATAGTCCTCACCAAACGTCGCCCCGATCGAAGGAAATGGGCTGATTTCACACCTGTCAACAATAACCCAAATGGAGTCGTACTTCCTCTGAGTACGAGGTAACCCTGTAACAAAGTCCATGTTGATCATCTCCCACTTCCAAGTCGGAATCTCAATAGACTGCAATAAACCACTGGGCCTCTGGTGCTCGACCTTGACTCGCGGCAATTAGGACATCAGTGCAACAAAACACGCCACGCCCTCTTCGTGCCATCCCACCAATACAAACATCTGAGGTCATGGTACATCTTGGTCGACCCCGGATGAATAGAATAACGAGCACTGTGTGCCTCCCCCAGAATCTGCTGACGAAGTCCTGATACATCGGGAACACACAACCGGCCCTCAAAACTCAGCACCCCATCAGGCGCTACCTCGAATAGACTCTTCTCCTCCCGAAGAGCTGCATCACGGTACCGTACCAACACTGGGTCCTCAAACTGTCGCCTCTTTACCTCATCAACGATGGAAGACTCGGCAACCTCACGAACCCGTACTCCACTAACGTCGGTATCGATCAATCGAACCCCAAGGCTCGCTAACTGGTGGATCTGACGGACCATGTCCTGTCTCTCTTTTTTGCCTCTCTTCACGGACAGAAGCGAAACTCGTGTGACCTTTTTACCATATAGTAATTGACTTGGCAAGGAGTCTTTGAAGCAGATTGTAAAATGTGGAAGACCAAGTCCAAGGAGTAGCTTAACTTGAGAAGCAAGATGTGTGAAGAACAAGTCCAATCAGTTGATGATTTCGTGCCTCAAGCTACTGCCACACGTGACCAGTTTTTTCTCAACTTCTACAACCAATTGATGAGCTTTTCAAGAAAGACTCTCTATTATAAATAGAGAGGCAAAAGAGTGAATCAATATCCAGAATTTCAAGAGTAAAAGATATAGAGAGATACCATAAATATTGATCAAGTAGACTGGATCGCTGTTTTGTCTGTGTTTGTGATGACATTCTATCCGACATTATAATTGCTCTTTAGATTCTAGATTTGTTCTTTCATTGAAGCAATTGTAATGAGATATTGTTCACTTCTATTTAGATAGATTTTTCAGGCATAAGTCATCTGCGACTTAACCTTCTTTTATTCATTTGTATTATTTTATAAATCTTGTAAGAGAAGGAATATGTTCAATTGTATATATATATATATATATATATATATATATATATATATATATATACACACAATTTCTTTGGTCATTGACCATCATGGGTTATATTAATATATAACCTATGAAAATTAAGCATTTGTGTTCTTTATTTATTTCCGCTGCACTTTAACTCGTTCAAAGGTTTTTCTGTTTTTATTCAAATGTCATTACTTATGTCAAACGACATTTCAGCTGACATTTGAAACTGTGTTCTGCATACGTTCAGTTCTACTTTGTTGTTTGATTTTATTTATTCCATAGTAGTAACTCCCGGGACCCAACATATACTCTTATTTCCACAACAAATGCTTGTGTGACTCTCCATTGCCACCGTGCAAATCATGAGTACTGGCTCTGCCATTTTTTCCAGAAATAAAAGTGGATAGGCTACTCCATGTGTTTTAATGGTCGTATATTTATCTATGTATTTCAACATTTCTATTTGAATATTGATAAGTCAGTAAACTTAAGGCATACAGAATGTGCTTTATGAATTATATCATTTTTCAGTAACCTTTCAATCGATGATTATATTATCTTGAATATCAAGCGACCACTTATTCTTGTGCAATCGGATTAAAGTGGAAATTTTGTACACCATGAACATCATTTGTGTAAAGAATAGATCTTGAGCTTAACTCCACACCAAAAGCTAGCTTGTAGGGTTTTCTGTTGGGTTCGTACACGCATCGGGATTTGAAATTTTTTGTTTCAAACCCGATGGGCAGTCAAACTGATGAATGATTATATAATGAAACACATAGTGAATCTATAATGCTTCGAAATAACACTTACAATTTGCAAATTTGGAATCTTCTTCTTCAAGTGTAAGCCGAGGGTGAGCACGCAACCGTTCCTTGATTTGCAAGTCAAGACTCCAATGTAATACTCTTTCGGAAAGCTAGAAAATACGGCAGAGTCTCAGCAGAGAATAAATCAAGTGAATTAGGTGTATAAAAATAATGATTGAACCCTCTATTTATAGCTGAAAAATCAGCTAGGGTTTCCCACGTGGTCCAGGCCCTAGTCCAATTCTGCCTCATTTTTATTTTAATTAAATCGGAAATATCATCTCGATTTAATTAAATAATCATTATTTATTCTAATATCTCGATTATAAACCGAACATCTATATTCTCTCTGATTACATCCTGAATCGACGGAACAATTGACTTAGTGTTATCCTACAGACCTTCACATAACGACACTAATATCATTAGGGTCTACACGGAACTCCTAGACCGCGCCGGAAGACGAACTAAATATGTGAAATATAGTTACACGAAACCTGTGAACTGAACCTCTATGTGGGTAGATAAAATTCTTTCATTCACGACACACTCGATCAAGCTTAGGATATGCCAAGTGTATATCCAAATGGCTTGATCATTATATCTTATATATATTAGCTGACAACAAGACCATATCAAAGATATGTCTAGTGCATTGGCCAATGACTTAGTCAACCTAATACCATATGAGAAACTGAGTGTTCTCTCGAAGATACATTCGAGGAATAAATCCTAATCTTGGCTCAACTACCACCTTTAATCTACGTCGCAACATACCCAATACAAACTGCGTCTCAACCTATAAAGAATTTGAGCTTTGGATAGGATCAAAGTACATTACTCTATAAACAAGGCGCGTATCGACCTCAAGTCTAAGGACTTTTATCTCCCACACGCTGATAACACTTTAGACATATATAACAAACAGTACATCAGCAGGGTATACTAATACTTCTACAAGTATCCATAAGTCCATCACGAGTTGCCATAACTCGTAGTAGGTGAGACATACTACATCCCTAAGGATATGATGCAAATTACATGTCGACGTATCACATATCATCGATATCCCATTATAGATGATCATTAGTCGAGGCAATTTAAGAGTTACATTATAATATTAATGTCTCACATTATTAATAACCACGTAACCTTTAGGGAAGCAACTATAGAATATTACAGACAATCAACAAATAATTCAATAACTGCAAATTCCATAATATTAATCTCCATTAATATAAATATGAATGTGTATAAAGTACATTTTTCCTAATACAGATTGTCTCTAGGACATAAATATATTTTCAATCTCCCACTTGGCCTAGAGCCAATCACCAACATATCTACCTATGTTCTCAAAATGAACATTATGCTTAACCAAGCTTAATGGTTTAGTAAATGGGTCTGCTAGATTATTGTCTGTGGGAACATAATCTAATCTAATAAATTCAGTTTCCACCATCTCTCATAGTATGTGGTACTTCATTGGTACATGCTTGTTTATGTTTGTTGATCTTGGTTCATTTGCCTGTGCAATTGCACCAGTGCTGTCACAATAAATGATTATTGGATTACTAGCACCCTGAACTACCCCTAGTTCCTTCAGGAACTCAGAAATCGCGACAACTTCTTTACCACTTCCGATCCAGCAATGTATTGTGCTTCAGTAGTCGAATCAGCAGTTGTAGCTTATTTGGAACTCTTCCAACTCACTTCTCCACCATTGAAAATGAACGTGTAACCAGTTTGAGATTTGAAGTCATCAACATCTGTCTGGAAGCTAGCATCAGTGTATCCAATAGCAACTAGTTTTTCATCTCCACCATAGACCAAAAAGTAATCTTTAGTACGTCTGAGATACTTAAGAATACTTTTGACTGCCTTCCAGTGTTCATCATCAATATTCTGTTGAAACTTGCAAGTCATACTAAGTGCAAATGCCACATCTGGCCTAGTACAAGTCATGATATACATGATTGATCATATATCTGAAGCATATGTGACCCTCTTCATGTGCTCAAGTTCTACAGCACTAGAAGAGCAATCCTTCTTAGATAACTTGATGCCTTGACCCATTAGAAGACCGTCTTTCTTGGAATTCTCCATAGAAAAATGTCTAAGAACTTTGTCTATGTAGACCTACTGTGACAGCCCCAACAATTTATTAGGGCTATCTCTATAGATATTAATTCTCAGAATGTAGCAGGCTTCACCTAAGTCCTTCATCATGAAGGTATTGGACAACCACTCCTTAACTGACTGCATGAGAGTCTTATTGTCTCCCATTACCAATATGTCATCAACATATATAAAAATGAAGACAATACCCTCATCCTTACGTTTGTTATAAAACACAAGGATCTTCTTTGCTTCTGACAAAATCAAGTGACTTGATAGCCTTGTCAAAGCAAATGTTCCAACTCCTTGAGGCTTGATTAAGCCCATAAATGGACTTCTGTAGCTTGCATACAACATTTGGTTTTACTCGCATGAAAAACCCTCAGGTTATTTCATATACACTTACCCAATTAGATTACTATTGAGGAATGCAGTTTTGATGTCTATCTGCCAAATGTCATAGTCATAATGTGCAGCTATCACAACCAAAATCCGAATACACTTAATCTTAGCAACATGTGAAAATATTTCATCATAATCGACACCACGCCGCTGATTATAACCTATAGCCACCAGTGTAGCTTTATAAGTCTGAACCTTGCCAAATGCATCAATATTCTTCTTGAAGACTCATTTGCATCTTATAGGTTTAACCCCATTTATCAAAATCAACCAAGTTTCACACTTGATTGACGTACATAGATTTCATTTCAGAATTCATTGCTTCTTGCCATCTCTTCGAATCAATATTTACCATTGCTTCATTTTAAGTTGCAGGCTCAGCATCATTTGGAATATATATCTCACTATGTGTTTTCACAAGTAGATTTAGTCTTTCTAAAGGACAATTAGTTCTTACAGACCTACGGAGTTGATTGTTTTGCAGTTCAATTCTAGGTATGTTCTGACTGTGAGAAGGTTCTTATGTGTTGGTTGATCCACCAACATGAAAGCTTTCAGGAATATCATTTTCATATCTTTCCTGAATGGGAGGAGGTGCAAATACTGCACTTGCTCCCAAGGTCTGTGTAGGAGGGTTTTGCATTTCTGCATCATTCCTCGCAACACTCTCACTGGCCGAAGAGCGTATCCTAAGTATCAAATCTTTGTCATAAGCTCCCACTGAGTTCTTTCCTTGATCATTCGGCAAGGATTCAACCTATATGTTACTTTGTTGTTCTTGAATTTCTTCATGTTCTATCTCCGTGCAGTTCTCTTCCTTGTAGACATATTCTTCTTCAAGGAAAGTTGTGTTCCTAGAAACAATGATCTTATGTTCTCTAGGAAGATAGAAATAGTATCCCTTAGTTTCCTTTGGATACCCTACAAAGTAACATTTCTCAATCTTGGATTCCAACTTATCAGTGAGCATTTTCTTGACATATGCAGGACACCCCAGGGTCTCATGTGTCTAAGAGTTGGCTTGTTGCCACACCATATCTCATATGACGTCTTTTCAACTTATTTGGAAGGAATCCTATTCAGAATATATATATCGAGGTTTGTATAACATATCCCCAAAGGTATATTGGTAAACCTGAAAAGATCATCATGGATCGAACCATATCTAGTAGGGTTCGGTTTCTCCTCTCGGTAACACCATTCATTTATAGTCTTTCAGGAGGTGTCCATTTTGAATGAACTCCATGTAGCTTCAAGTAATCTAGAAATTCTTTATTTAGTAGTCACCCCTTCGATCAGATCGAAGAGTATTGATACTCTTTGCGAGTTGTTTCTCCACTTCACACTTGTACTCCCTGAACTTTTTCGAAGGCCCCAGACTTGTGTTTCATAAAGATACACATATCCATACCTTGTCAAGTTGTCTGTAAAAGTGATGAAGTAAGGGAAACCTCATCTAGCTTGAGTCGAAAATGGTCCACATACGTCAGTATGTACCAACTCAAGCACTTCCTTGGCTCGTATCCCCTTTCCAGAAAGAGGCTTATTGGCCATCTTACATTTCAAACATGATTCACAGTTATCATAAGATTCTAAGTCAAATGGTTTGAGGTTGTTAAGTTTCCTCAACCGTTCTATCCTTGTTTGATTGATATGACCAAGTCTACAATGTCACATGTAGGTAGAATTTTTTTACTTATTTTAGCTCGTTTGTTTTGTATATTGAAAATTTCTCGACAACAGTTTAGTGTATACAATCCATTCAGAAGAGGCACAATTCCAAATACAACATGATTAAAAGACAATATCATACTGCCATTAAATATGCTTGAGGAAAAACCCTTCATGTCTAAAACATGAATGGAAATGATGTTCATTGTTAACGAGGGAACATAAAAACAATTGTTCAACACTAAACATTTTCCAGAAGGTAAATCTAATCTATAAGTTCCCACGCGCTCAGCATCAACTCGTGCTCCATTTCCACCTCTCGATGTCCGGCCTTCCTGTTGTCAGCTAGTCCCGACACATTTGTACAAATGTGTGAACCACAAGAGGTATCTAGTACCTAAGAATGAGAATTATTTATAGATAGATTTATTTCAATTACAAACATACCTTGTCCACTATAGGCTAAAGCACCAGGTGTTTTCCCTCCTCCTGGAGCAGTGCAATATTTCATCTAATGCCCATTCCTATTACAATTCATGCACACATCCTTGGCCAGGATAACTTTCTTTTTCTTCGCCCCTCCCTTGGGTTTCATTGTTGCGGGCGCAGCGTTAGCTTTGCCCTTCTTCTTCTTCCATTCCATATGGATTACTAGAAGATCTTACCATGAGCACAACTTTGCCCTTGGAGATTGAAGATTCAAAATTCTTTAACATATTAAGCAATTCCAGCAGATTCGCTTTAGTTTCATTCATGTTGTAGTTAATGATGAAACTCTCAAATGAACGAGGAAATGAATTTAGGATCAGTGTGGAAGCAACTCTACTCTGCAGATCAATACCAATTCAAGCCAATCTTTCAATCAGCCCTATTATCTTCAGCACGTGTTGAGACAATTTGCCTCCGTCGATCAACTTACATTTAAAAAGGTCTATTAACAACTCATATTCCAGTGTCTGGTACTGAGAGTCATAGAGGCTCTTCAAATGTCCTAGCATCTCGTTAGGACCCATGTTCACATGTTTCCTTTGCAGTTCCATTGACATGGAAGATAACATAACGCATTGTGCATGTGTGGCATCATCAAGATGTTTTTGATAAGCAACCTTGTCAAAAGCAGCATACTCAGCAAAGTCTTCAGCAGGCACTATGGGGAAAACCTTGTCCAATACATATTTAATTTTGTCTTGCCTTAGGACAATCCTTAGATTCCTAAGCCAATCTAGATAATTTGCTCCAGTGAGTTTTGTTCAATTCAATAAGCATCTTTAGTGATTGAATCGACATTCTGAAGATCTGAAGATATAAGATAGATAGAAAAATACAATCAAAATTTATTTTCCCTTTTATACACATTCGTTTTAAACTAATTTAGCATGACATTTTGTTTAATTAGCTCCCACTATTTTAACATACTTCTTCTACGACCCCAAGGTATAATACATACCTAAAATATTTTAAGGTCATAAAGGTCCAAGATCTAAATCTATGCTATATCCGCGTTTGCTTTGACTGATAACTTCAATAGCACATATTGGTAGGTCTTAAACCAATTGCAAAGCCTATTTGCAACTCTTGGTTGATTAAATAATTCAATTTTAATCCGGCTTCCTTAATTAATCTGACACTTGAGCGCCAAAATTTGTCTAAGCAAGTCAACCCCATTACACGACTATGTTTATGTATCTAAGTAAACTTAGCTTTTGCGAGAAAACACTTTGGTGTAAATGCCCACAAAAGTTTCACATCTACTTCTACATTTAACACATCTATGAAAGAGTCTGAGTCCTCGTAGACTTAGAGCAAAAGTTTTGGTATATATCCCGAAAATAATTTTGCACTCTAACAATTATAATGAATTACGCGTTTTAATTTTAGACTTGTATTGAAAGGTTGGGGAACATTTTTCAGTTTTCGGGAATTTCAACCAAGATCAACATTAATGTCATATTTCATATGACATCCTATCATGCAATTTCTAAAATACATTTAGATGAGAAACCATCAACCAATAGGCATGATATAAGATGGTTTTAATCAACTACTAGGCGCCGCCGACCCAGACAGTTATAGTGGTCATTTAAGTAAATCAATTACTGGGCGCCGCCTACCCAGACAATAATATCGGACACTATGCTAATAATTAAATGTTTGCATTTAAAATACTTAGCATATACGTATATTATTCAATAATATACAATTAGTGATAATCATGAGTCTATTTGTCTAAACTCTAAAATTTATGTCTGTGCCAAACAGTCCCTAAATATTTTTTGATTTTTAAAATTTTATGATTTTCAAGAAATTCTGTAAACTTTCAAAATTTACAGTTTAGTCCCTCAAGAATTTAAAATTCCAATTTGAACCTTATTAAATTCAGAAAATCTAATTTTCATTTTCAGAAAATATATTCAAGTTTTAGGGACCTGTATGCAATTTCAAGAATAAAAATTTTGATTTTCAGAAACTTTGTTTAATTACAGAATCGCCCGAAATGACCAAACATATCTAATTAAAAGTTTTAATTTTAAGATTCTGAATATTTTAAACTTTAGAATCAGAATCTGAATATTTAAAACTCTAGTTTTTGATTTCGATTTTTTTTTTTTGAAAAAATCACCGTCGGCGTCCGACCATTAGTGACTGGACTGGAAAAAATGTATTCTATGCTTCAGCGCCGCGGTGCTGCCATCAAAACCCTAGTGGGCGCCGCGGCGCCTATGTCCCAGAAACGTAAAATTCTGCAATTCTAGAATCCTAAAACTCGTTCAGGGTTAGATTTGCAGATTCAACCTTGTACCCCGTTACCATTAAACAACACATTCATCGACCATCATCCAATCCCTTCCCTCCTTCGTCTCAGTGCACCATGTTCGAAAACGAACCGGTAACACACATAAATTTAGAAGAGTTAGATCGGAATAACTTTTTCGATTACATCATTGTTCAATAGTTTCAGGAACAAAGATTATGCGTTCATGAGATTTAAGGTTTTAAAGTTTCTTAACGACAAAAAATAGATTTAGACAAATCCTAACTCATATAATCATTAATAAACATTATAAAATCACACAAAACGACCTAGGCTCTGATACCACTATAGGGATTTCTATCGGATCATACACGTAGTGGAATTTGAAATTTTTTGTTTCAAACCCGACATGCAGTCAAACTGATGAATGATTATATAATGAAAAACATAGTGAACTGTAATGCTTTCAAAGAACACTTACAATTTGCAGGAATCTTCTTCTTCAAGTATAAGCTGATGGTGAGCACACAACCGTTCTTCGATTTGCAAGTCAAGACTCCAATGTAATACTCTTTCGGAAAGCTAGGAAATCCGGTAGAGTTTCAGCAGAGAATAATTCAAGTGAATTGGGTGTATTACAAAAAAGATTGAACCCTCTATTTATAGCTGAAAAATCAGTTATGGTTTCCCACGTGGGCCAGGCCCAGAAACCGAAGCAGAGTGGATCATTCAAACGCACTGGACACATGGCGACGCGACACTCAATAGGTGGTGCCGCGGCACTGAGGCGCTGCGACCCTTGGTCCTTTGAGTCGTGGCCCTAGTCCAATTTTACATCGTTTCTATTTTAATTAAATCCTAAATATCATCTCGATTTAATTAAATCATTATTTATTCTAATGTCTGAATTATAAATCGAACATCTATATTCTCTGTGATTACATCTTTGAATCGACGGAACAATTGACTTAGTGTTACCCTACATACCTTCACATATCGACACTAATATCATTAGTGTTATACCCCGTAGTTTCAGGGTATGTATGTGAGGACGTACGTACGAGAATACGACAGAAATTTTGGAAAGAATGAAAGATGTGATTTTTCGACGAAAAAGTTTCCGGGTTTTGTGAAGGAAAAAGGTTCGTTGATGGGAATTGGATTCCCAGATTTGGTATTTGGGCTTCTTGAATTATATTAGAATTATGAGATTTTATTTCCGGAATTGGTCACGTGGGGCCCACGGGAGAAATTTACTGATTTTGGGGCCCACTTTGTTTTGAGATTTTGGTCTTTATGGATATTTTGGAAGATGAAATATTTTGACGAATAGGAGGCGACACGTGTCACCCCTAGGTGGCTCTTGGCGAAATCCGCGACAAGTGGCGACAGTGGCCAAGTCTTGCTAGATATTTTAGTGTGGACAAGTGGCTTGTGGGACCCACACACACTTGTCCCCAATCTCAACCACACACTTGCCTTCATCCTAGCCCTTGGTTGTCCTATATATGCACCCTTAGTTGATGAAATCTTCCACACTTAGACATTTGATGACTTGAAAAACCCTCCCTTCTCCTTTGACCTAGAGCTCTCGGTTTTACCCCCATTTCTTGAGCAAAATTTGTCCAACAATTCTTAAACTCTTAAGTGTTCTTCCCTAAGGTGTTAGGAAGATGGTGTACCAAGAGTTGGAAAAGATTTCACACCCCTAGCCTTGAAGGGATGCCTTGGCCGAAAGTTGTCATCTTGAAACCCTAAGTGTTCTTCACTTTTTGGAGTTGAATCTTGAAGAGAAGTTGGTTAGAAGCTTCTATGGGTTGCTTGTAGCGGATTGGAACGTAAAGATTTGGAGCTAAGACTTGCTTGGAGCGACTTTAAGAACTTGGATATTTTTTGGCTATTTGAGGTAGTGAAGCTTAAACCTCTTTGTGATTTGGTCAATATACATATATTATAAGTATATTATGAATATATAATATATGGAGTAAAGTCTGGAAGAGTTGGATCTTGTTAACTTGTTAAAAGAAAGGATTGGCCGTTTGCCATTAGAATGGTAAAAACGTATCTTACTTGTGAAGAAGTAATTAACAAAGTAACTATAACTTATATTAAGACTGGAAATATAAGTTGGATGACTAATGAGTAATTTGGATAAGTAAAATGGACAAAGTTGGCCAAGGACCCCAACTTAAGGACTGTATTTACTTTGAACTGTATTTACTTTGGACCGTATTTACATTGGACTGTATTTACATTTCTGTTAAGGGGAATATTTTTCAATCGTGTTCTGTTTGGGCGTGTGATCCCCTTTTTAATTATTGTATTGTTATGAAGGCGTGATAGTAAACCGCGTTACCGGTTGGGCGCGTAATCCCCTTCTTTTACTCATTGTTGTTATGAAGGCGTGATATTAAACAGTGTTTCCGTTTGGGCGTGTAATCCCATTCTTTATGTTGTTGAATTATTACGGCTTATATATATATATGGTATATATATTACGGTTATTCGCCTTGAGAAAGATGGAAAAGTGAGTAAAAGCGGAAGTCTTCATGAATTTTCCGTAGAATTAGAGGGTTTTTTATTGGTATAAGTCTTCAATGGTGAGTAAGGTTTGATAGAAGTACTATGACCATTTTAGGAGTGGAGTACTACGTGTGGCGTGATCTACTTGGCTTAAGGAGTAGCCGACGGGTTGAAGTACTTGGAGCGTTTTGCTTATTGTCGATAATCGTCGCGAGGTATGTGAACCTCTTCCTATCCTTGCTAGCATGATGTTTTGTAAACTATGTAGTACTGTTATACCCCGTATTTCCGGAGTATGTACGTGAGGGCGTACGTACAAAGTTTAGCCTTAAAGTTAGGCCAAGTTCGAAAATTGTGCACAACTCGCTAAAAGAATCGTTTTCCTAAACGTTTCCACAACTCGTAGGAAAATTCGGCTATGCCATTTCTAATTTTTGCGGATTTTTCAGAGGCGAAACATTTTGGACCAGCGGGAGGCGACACTTGTCACCCTCCGATTGATGGACAGAATCGTCCATTGACGAATTGGACTTTGGATGGCACGTTTTTGTGCCTTTGCACAAGTCAAGGAGTTGGTAGGATATTTGTGTGTAGTAGATAGAATGGACACTTGCCTAAATCTTCACCCTACACTTGCCTTGCACTTGGCATCATCTTGACCCTTGGTTGGCCATGGCTTGACCTATAAATACCCCCTTAAGATGAAGAGTTCTTCATCCACAAATTCCTTTCCAAGTCTTGAAAATCCTCCCCTCTCCCTTGAGCTTGTTTCGTCCAACACCTCCCCTTTGAGAAGCTTGCCGAGGCTACCCCCCCTAGCCTAGCCGAAATCTACCCCCCCTCCCTTGGTAGAAAAGTTGCCTTCTAGTATTGTTATAATGCCCAAAATACCCTAGCCCACATCCCTTAGTCCTTAGTAGAAGTTGTGAAGAACTTCTAAGCTTTCTTGGAGCTACCGGAGCGTACAACTTAGGAGCTAAACCTTGCTCAGGCGCGACTTTTATCTAGGATATTATTGGGCTTACCGAGGTAAATAAACTTGTCCTTCTTTAATAATTAGAGAATTCATACTGTAGAAGTATAGATATAAGTATAAATACTTAGAAGGGTATTAAAGAATAGAATTGAACTGCTATCACAGTAGAAGGGTTTAAAAGAAGAATAATCAAATTGTACTTACTTAGGACTGTTTTCACAGTAGACTTGAGTAGCTCACCGGGTAGGGAAGTGCTGCCCAATTTTCCGTAGGATAGAGAACCCTCTGCTTAGAACTGTTTTCAGAGTAGTCTGAACGTTGATAGACGTGTCTGACTATTATAGGTTGATTTCTCTGCGCGCGACATATTCAACTTGGCAGGTGGTTTTCGCTGAGAAGGTATGTGATTCTTCCTAAAGCATGATATTTTAAAATATATATGTAGTGCGGTGAGGCGTACGTGTTAAGCGAATAATAACTACGACAATGTCTTTTGACTTAAGCTGAATAATACTTACGGCAATGTCTTGCGACTTAAACTTTGAATAATAAAGATCGAAAGCATTTCAAAGAATCTTTGAATCATTTTTAACAGAAGAGAACAAATTGGTTTTTAAAACAGAAGCTTAAGAGTTATACTAGCTTTATGGGAAGTTAGGTATAACCACTTAAGAATGATAAAGGAACAGTTTACCTATGTGTTTATAACAGACTTATATTGATTTGTGAAATGAATAATAAGATGGTTTGATAAGTAGACATGATATGATGCTATGTGTGTTAGTGTCTTGTAACGTTTGTATAAAAGAGTATTCTTATTGTGCTTATGTTGTTTAACGATAAGTGTTTTGTTAGTGTAATATCACTCACCTCTTGACATATTCACGGGGTTAGGCGCCTCCGTCGCGGGGTAGACTCGGTGATGCAGGACCATGATTCGAGAATACCTCATCCGGGTCGGGGACCATGCGCGAGCTACGGAGTTCGAGTTAGTGATGCGGGGTTATACCTCACGCGATCTATGTGGCTGCGGACTACGAGTCGGGGCGATGCCGAGGGTAGCTACCTCGATGCGGGTTATATACCCTATGTGGGCCTACGTGAGTGGCCTATGCGGACTACGGGAGTCCAGGATTAGGCTTGCATGGTGATACTGCTGGCAATTGGCCCTGCTTCGATCATTCGCAGCCTAGAAAAGACACATTGATTTACCTATTGTTGCTCTTGTTTGTGATGTGGCACTATGTGCGGTTTCCTTGATTGTTTCATACATATTTGTAAACTGGTTTTAAAATGATATGATTTCATTTAAGTACTTTACAGTTTCACATACTTAGTACCTGTTGTACTGACCTCCCGGGGCTGCGTTGCGGTAAGGTGGCAAGCAGGTGCTAGATCCACATCCTTAGGATCTCTTGCGTTGGTGTCAGGAGCTCCATCTTCTCCGGAGGCTCTACTTTTGGGTATGATCTCCCTGTTGTAGATAGTTTTGTACAGTCAGGGTATGGCGGGGCCCTGTCCCGCCATAGTTGTTTATTTCCTTAGAGGTCTGTAGTCATGTTGTACAGTTGGGATGTAACTGCAAACCTTGGTTTATGTATATATCTTAAAGGCAACCCTTTTCTCGAGCGTATCATTTACAATTATTTCATGTCTTGTTTTATATTCCGTGATTTTCTACGATGTATGACTACTTGGGTGCGGGTAAGGCACGATCCACGAACCTAACAGTCGTGACAAAAGTGGTATCGAGCGATTAATCCTCGGAAAGTGTCTGAGCACCGTATCTAGTAAGTCTTGATTATCGGTGTGTTGCACCACACCAATAATCAAGAGGCTATAGGATATTTAGGATTGGTTTCCATTCTTCTCTCGAGATCGTGCTTTAGAGTCGTGTTAAAGTTGGACCCTCTAACGTATTCCTTTCAGAATGATTATGCCCACGTAAGCGGCCCGGCCGAGGCAAGGCAGCCGAGGGAGCTGCTAGTGGGACACCTAGAGTCACGAGGGCTCGGGCCCAGTCTATACCCGAGACGGCGAGTTCCACGACGCCGCCAGTCCCAGCAGAGACTACAGTACCCGCACCTCCAGTCCCACAGCCTGGAGCGTTTAGATGGAATTCTGAGAGATGGCGATTATTGGCGAGATCGTGGGCGAACATGAGGACAGCCGGATCAGCCCAGCCCCAAATTCGGCCCGATCGTGCGTGGTTCACCCGAGGGCAGAGAGTTTGAGGCTACGAGACTTCACGAGTTGTAGCCCGAGTTTTACTGGTCGAGGCCGGAGGATGATCCGAGGAGTTCATCCGTACCATACAGAGGATTTTGAGAGTGATCGGGCGTGAGACCGAGTCCGTGATCTTTGGTTCACATAGGCTGCGTGATACCGCGATCGATTGGTTTGATTCATAGGAGTTATCCGGGAGAGCACGCGTCCCAGCCTACTGGGATGAGTTCTCGGAGGCTTTCCTCACTCACTTCTTGCCTCGCGGATGAGGAGGCGCGGTGATGGATTTTACTGCTGAGGCGAGAGGACGCCTTGCCGTGAGTACAATGTCGAGTTTGATTCATTGGCTCGATATGTCCAGCGTTGGTAGCAGATATGAAGGCGAGTGGTGCACCGCTACGTCACCGGGCTAGATGATTATATGGCCGAGTCATGTGCGGGTGTTTCTCTTCAGCCGGGTATGGACATTACCCGCATGCAGGCTCATGCTCTTGGATGCGAGGAGCGTAGAGACCGACGGGTTGACAGCAGCAGAAGAAGACCAGGACGAGGGTCTTTTGGTGGCTATCGTGGTGGCGGCCGCCAGCCTAGATTGGCACCACGGCGGCTCGAGCACTCTGCACCGTCCTCGCGGCCAGATATTCGAGGCGGACGGGGCCCAGGACTTGAGACGTCGAGGCGAGAAGTGCGGCGATCGGGACCACCCTCGTGGCCGTCGCGGTAGATCCCAGCCGGGAGTTGTGGCGCTCACGGAGCTTGTTTGATTGTGGCCAGCGAGGTCACTATGCGAGAAACCGTCCGAGCCAAGTGGCGATGGTAGGGTCGGCCTACTGTTCTTTCGCGGTCTTGCCATCCCCGACAGCTACTCGCCCCGGAGGGCAAGGTGCTCATGGACCAGCAGGTCGCGTCAGAGGTCGTGTCGCGGGTCCCAGTTCTAGCGGTCCTCAGAACCGCATTTATGCTTTGTCCAGCCGACAGGATCAGGAGGCCTCACCTGATGTCGCCAGGTACCTTATCGGTTCCGGGTTTGATGTGTATGCTTTGATAGATCCGGGTTCTACTGTCATATATATCTCCCTTGTTGCTAGTAGGATAGGGATAGAGCACGAGTCCATGACCACTTTCGAGGTAGCTACGCGATGGAGTGATTCGGTGGTAGCTCGGCGGGTATATAGAGCTTGTCTGTGACCATTCTGATCGTCGGACCTAGCCGACTTGATAGAGTTGGAGATGATTGACTTCGACGTGATCATGGGGATGGATTGGCTAGCTTCACTACGCCAATGTAGGCTAGAGAGAGAGTAGCACGGTTCCAGTTTCTGAGGCGGTTGTTGAGTGGGAGGAGCAGTATCGCAGGGGTAGGTTTATTTCCTACCTCGGGCTAGGAAGATGGTGCGAAGGGTATATCTACCATCGTTCGGGTGTTTGATGAATCTGCGGTACCAGATTTTTCGATTCGGTGGTCGAGAGTTCCCAGACGACCTCGGGTATCCTCCCGAGAGGAGATTGAGTTTGTATAGACATATTGCGGACACTCGGCTATTTCCATTCCGCCATACGAATGGCACTGCCGAGTTGAGAGAGTTGAAGGATCGGCTTAGGATTTCTTTGGAGAAGGGGCTTCATCAGCCTAGTGTTTCTCCCCAGGGAGCGCGGTATTGTTCGTGAAGAAGAAGGGCGGGACAGCGCATGTGTGTTGATTACGCGGTTGAACAAGGTGACCATTAAGAACAGATACCTTCCGGGATTGATGATTTGTTCGACCGGTTGCGGTGCGAGATGTTTCTCCAAGATTGATCTACGGTGGGCTATCATCAGTGCAGTCGAGAGGTGGATGTCCCTAGGATCGCATTCGGACGTGCGGCATTATGAGTTCGTGGTCATGTCTTTGGGTTGACCAATGCTCGCGGTATTCATGGATTTGATGAACCGAGTGTTCAAACCATTCTTGACACGTTGTGATAGTGTTCATCGATGATATCTTGGTTTATTCTCGCCGAGCGAGCATGCGAGCATTGGAGGCTTGTGATTCTCGGGACCAGCTTGTACGCCAAGTTTTCCAAATGTGAGTTTTGGTTGACTTGGTGGCTTTTCTTGGGCATATTGGGTGATGGCATTAGTGGATACGGCCAAGATCGAAGCGATCGAGACTTGGCCTGACCTACTACTCCGTGAGGTTCGCGATTTACGGGCCTTGAAGGATATTATCGGCGGTTCGTGGAGAAGTTTGCTTCTATCTTCGCACCATTGACTAGGGTGACTGGAAGGCACGATGGTGATGCTTGTGGCGGGGTTTCGATTCGAAGAGAGATCGACGCCGCTTCGTTCTTACTCTTCCAGAGGGTCCAGACGGTTATGTCGTGTATTGTGATGCGTCAGGCATCGGGTTGGGATGTGTGTTGATGCAGCATGGCAAGGTTATAGCATATGCATCCCGACAGCTGAAGAAACACGAGAGGAACTACCCACCCATGATTTGAGTTAGCGGTATGATTCACGCTTTGAAGATCTGGAGGCACTATTTGTATGGGGTTCACGTGGATATTTATACAGACCACAAGAGCCTCCAGTATATCTTCAGCCAGAGGGAGCTGAACTTACGACAGAGACGGTGGTTAGAGTTGCTTAAGGATTACGATGTTGATATCCTGTACCACCCGGGGAAAGCCAATGTTGTGGCAGATGCTCTTAGTCGTAGGTCGATGGGGAGCCTATCAGATGTGCAGCTAGAGAGGAGGGACATGGTTCGTGATTTGCATCAGTTATCGAGCCTTGGTGTCCGTTTGATTGATTCTGATAGCAGTGGGGTTCGAGTTCGTGAGGTTGCCGAGTCTTCTATCGTCGAGGAGGTGAAGAGCGATTCGAGATCCGATTTTGACACGTTATCGTGATACGGCTCTTCGTGAGGGCAAGGGTCCTTTTGAGGTAGCACCTGATGGGGTGCTAAGTGTTATACCCCGTAGTTCCAGGGTATATAGGTGAGGATATACGTGCGAGATTACGACAGAAATTTTGGAAAGAAAGAAAGATGTGATTTTTCGACGGAAAAGTTTCCGTGTTTTGTGAAGGAAAAAGGTTCGTTGATGGGAATTGGATTCCCAGTTTTGGTATTCAGACTTCTTAGAATATTTAAGAATTATGGAATTTTATTTCCGGAAATGGTCACGTGGGCCCATGGGTGAAATTCTGCTTTGTGGGGCCCGCTTTGTTTTTGAGATTTTGGCCATTATGGATATTTTCGGAAGATGAAATATTTTGGACCAGTAGGAGGCGACACGTGTCACCCCCAGGTGGCTCTTGGCGAAATCCTTGATGCTGGCAAGACAAGTGGCCTTGTCTTGCAAGATATTTTAGCTTGGACAAGTGGCATGGGGCCCACACACACTTGTCCCCAATCTCAACCACACACTTGCCTTCATCCTAACCTGGTGGTCTTATATATACACCCTTAGTTGATGAAAACTCCCACACTTAACCATTTCAAGACTTGACAAATACTCTCTCCTGAACATTGCTCTGCCAAGACCTTGTTCTTGAGCAAAGATTTGTCCAACAATTCTTAAAACTCTTAAGTGTTCTTCCCTAAAGTGTTAGGAAGATTGTGTACCAAGTGTTGGAGAAGATTTCACACCCCTAACCTATTCGATGCCTTGGCCGAAAGTTCCAAGTTTGGAACCCTAAGTGTTCTTCACTTTTGGAGTTGAATCTTGAAGAGGAGTTGGTTAGGAGCTTCTATGGGTTGCTTATGGCCAGTTGGAACGTAAAGATTTGGAGCTAAGACTTTCTTGAGCGATATTAAGTTCTTGGATAGATTTTGGGCTATTTGAGGTAGTAAATCTTAACCTCTTTGTGATTTGGTAATTTTTACATATATTATAAGTATATATGGATTATATAATATATGGAGTAAGTTGGAAGAGTTGGATCTTGTTAACTTGTTAAAAGAAAGGATTGGCCGTTTGCCATTAAAATGGTAAAAACGTATCTTACTTGCTAAGAAGCTAATAACAAAGTAACTATAACTTATATTAAGAATGGAAATATAAGTTGGATGACTAATGAGTAAAATTGGACAAAGTTGGCCAAGGACCCCAACTCAAGGACTGTATTTACTTTGGACTGTATTTACATTGGACTGTATTTACATTTCTGTTAAGGGGAAGATTTTTCAATCGCGTTAGTTTGGCGTGTGATCCACTTTTAATTATTGTATTGTTATGGCGTGATAGTAAACCGCGCACGGTTGGCGCGTAATCCCTTCTTTTACTTATTGTTGTTATGGGCGTGATAGTAAACCGCGTTACCGTTTGGGCGTGTAATCCCCTTCTTTATGTTGTTTAATTATTACGCCTTATATATATATATGGTATATATATTACGGTTATTCTGCCTTGGTAAAAGATGGAAAAGTGAGTATAAGCGGGAAGTCTTGAAATTTCCGTAGATTTTGAGGGCTTTTTATTGGTATAAGTCTTCAATGATAAGAAAGGTTTGATAGAGTACTATGACCATTTTAGGAGTGGAGTACTACGTGTGGCGTGATCTACTTGGCTTAAGGAGTAGCCGAAGCGGGTTGAAGTACTTGGGCGTTTTGCTTATTGTCGATAAATCGTCGCGAGGTATGTGAACCTCTTCCTATCTTTTCTAGCATGATTGTTGTGAACTATGTAGTGCGGTAGACGCATACGTGCTAAGTGATTTGGTTGGTTTAAAACATAGGGTGTTATGATAGCTTTATGGGAAGTTAGTTATAACGACCCATGTAGTGAAAATGGTTTCTTGATGTTAGAAGTTAAGAGACTTGATCTTATAAGATAAGAGACTTAACTTATTTGTTTTAATGTGGATGTTGTGTGAAACCTCATTCGTGAGTAATGAGTACTTGGTTTTTTAAGGGATAATGTTTCACGATTTGGAAATCGAATGTATCGACAGACCACTGCGGCGTTAATAAAAGAAAATGTATTGAATAATGATGTGTTGTATTAAAACCATTAGAAACCTCCATCCGCATAAGCTAAGATGAGACAAAATGATATTACATTTTCTAGGTCATGGTCTGTAATAAGAATGTTGTAAACAAGAATAACCTACTCTCACGTGAAGACATATATTACTCAATTGTTCTAAAAAGGAATTGAGTGATTAAGTTTATGAACTATGAAACCATTTGAAAATGAAGCTTGAGTAATTGAAACTAGGCAAACCGGAATTTAGGAAAAGAATGTTGTTACTGATTTTGAAAAGGAATGTGGGTTGGTCATTCTAATACTACGTATCGGGTGACTTTTATAAAAGTAATGGATCTCTTTTAAAAGAATTTAACGTCACGTAGTACTTTAGGTTAAAACGATTTTGTCATAAAATGAAAGTACTTTGAGTTGTGTATAACTTACCTACTTGTTGTTGTGAAACTTGCCTATGCTTGTTGTGATAGCCTTTGTTGTGCAAAGCGTTGTATTTCGTGTTACCGCTCTCGATGGAGGTCGGTTGGTAGTTGAGAACTTACTTGACGTGCGCGGTGGCGAGAAATTTCACGCACGCTCGCTGATAGTATTATTGTGGTTAATCGCTTTGGATATCTCGACACGGCGTAGCGCGGGTATGTTTCCATTTTGATTATCGCTGGTGATTTCCTTTTGGACATATCGACACGATGCGTAGCGCACGGGTATCGTCCATTTGGAATGCCGCCCTATTGTTTCCTTTGGACATACTCGACACGTGGCGCCGCGGGTATGCGTCCATTTGGAATGTTGTCTTATTGTTTCCCTTTGGACATACCGACACGATCGTAGCGCACGTATGCTTCCATTTGGATTGTCTTGTTGTTATCATATCATAAATGGCCGGTGAGGAAAGGTATTCCACGCATGATTGATGTTGTGGCGTGAGACCGACGATATAATCGTTATATGTTGTGTCTGTAGTTTGGCTATCATACATGTCTCGCTTTGTATAAATGTTATGATTTCATTCTGATATTATGCATTTCCACATACTTGGTACTGTTATGCGACCTCGCCGGGCTGCGTTCACGCCGCGAGTAGAGTACATCCGTGGATCCTCGCTCTTGGACCACATTCGGCGTATTAGGAAGCTCCGTTTCTCAGGAGACTTATCTTTTGGTATGTGTTTCCACGAGTTGTAGAGTTCTTGTACATTCTGGGTATGGCGGGCCTGTCCCGTCATAGTGGGTGTAAATCTTAAGTACGTAATCTTTGTGGCGGTGGTTGTAAAGGATTAAACTGTTGAGTTTTATATATATCTGAAGGCAAATGCTTTTTGGCCTGCTTATTATTATATCTCTTGTTGCATGTCTAAGTTTTTATTTCCGCTGGTTTTTCTCTGATGTTGTATCAATAGGGTGCACGGGGTAAGGCACGAAGTGGGCCCCGAACGGGCGTTACAAAAGTGGTATCGAGCGATTAATCCTCGGAAAGTGTCTACTGCACCGTGTCTAGTAAGTCTTGATTATCGGTGTGTTGTGCACTACATCTATAATCAGGAGGCTATAGGACATTTAGGATTGGTTTCATTCTTCTCATTACGAGATCGTGCCTTAGAGGCATGTTGTAAGTTGGACCCTCCGACGTATCTCGTTTTACCGATGCCTCCGCGTGCAACAGAGCCAGAAGGCAAGGCGGCCGAGGCGCTAGTGAGATACTGAGAGGAGTACGAGGCACGGGCGATGCATACTGAGATAGTACTTGACGGAGAGTTTGGCGACACCGCGGACCAGTGATTTAGAGCCGTAGCGAGGCTGCTGAGACTACAAGACTGAGCCTCCATCCCACGGCTGGAAGCGGATGAGACGGGTACAAGGAGATGGCCCGATTCTTGGCGTGGTCGTGGCGGATATGAGATAAGTGGATGTGCGATTCCAGTTCGAGCACGATGGTTCACCGGCAGATAGTTTGAGGCTACGGGACTTTACGAGTCAGAGCCGCGAGTTTTATGGGTCGAGGCACGAGGATGATCCGCAGGAGTTCATCAAGCGATTCTGTGGATCATGAGTGATCAAGGCTTGGAGACCGAGTCGGTGGTCCTAGGTTCGCGTAATTGCGTGATACCGCAATGATCGGGTTTGATTCGTGGAGCTCTCCCGGGAGAGAATGCACTTCCACCGTTTGGGACGAGTTTTGGGGCCTTCACGGCACATTTCTTGCCTCCACAGATGGCGAGGGCTCGGGCCGACAGATTTTTGATGTTGAGGCAGAATGGGCGTACAGTTCGGGAGTACAACGTGGAGTTCGACTCGTTGGCCCGGTATGTTCCCGCTTTAGTAGCTTGCATGGAGGATAGGGTGCATCGCTACGTCACCGGGCTAGATGATTATATGGCTGAGTCTTGTGCGGGTGTTTCTCTTGTGGGCATGGACATTGCCCGCATGCAGGCTCATGCACTAGGATGTGAGGCACGGAGAGGTCGACGGAATGACCAGGATCGGCAGAAGAGGGCCAGGACGGCAGGGTCCTTTGGTGACTTTCGAGGCGGTATGTACCCCACGATGCAGTGGTCCTCCACCGTCTTGAGAAGCGGTCGAGCTCGAGGTTGGTACCGGGAGAGCGGGGGTGTTAACGGTGAAGCCACCTACCTCGTTGTGACCATTGTGGTAGACTCCATTTTGGAAGTGTCGTGCTAAATGGGAGTTTGTTTTGCATGCGGCCAGCGGGCCATTTGCGAGGCTGTCAGGCCAAGGAAGCACGGATGTTACGACTCGACGCCAGGATCGATGGGTGGTTCATCGCCTTCTACAGTTATGCGCCCTGCAGGGCGGGCCTATGATTAGAGAGGAGCGGTAGATTCAGGTATATCCTTAACCCTCTAGAGTTTTGGTATGCTTATTATGATGGTCTCATTATTATGTGCTATGTACGAATAGCGTTGTGTTAATTGTGAGTTAGAAAACATGCTTAGTTGGGAGGATACGTGTGGGGGCATGGAAAGTGTGAACCTTAGAGTTTTATACATGGAGACCTTAGAGGCGAGGCCGTCTTGAGTGGGTGATTTTACGGTTGGTCTTTGCCGATGTACTTGGTATGCGGGGAAATATTGTGGGATAATTACATGGGTAGTGTGAGATGGAAGTGGTAGCTTTCATGACGTGAATTAGTAAGATTGTTCGGTCGGGAACAAGAGTTTGCGCGTTGGGGGTCGGGTTGAGGACCATTTGCGGGTCAACCAGTAACCGGTTTGGGGTGGGGTCAGTTCTGGGTGGTCGCGGTGGTAGGAGTCACGAGGATGCTAGGCCCAGTTTGTATGATCATCGTATGAGTTCGTGGATCGTTGACGAGAATCGGATCGTGAAAGTAGGAATGGCCTTAGAGTAAATCGAAGCTAGTGGGAGCTGTTGTAAGATTAGAAATGATTCCTCGTTGGCTTGGATTTGAGTTTTGCGCACATGTTATATTACGGCCATTGGGGGCATGATCGGTTTTGTAAGTATAGTAGTGAAGACTATACCGACACAAGTACGTTTGGAGACTTAGAATGAACATTCGGGACGAATGTTTCTAAGGGGGGAAGAATGTTATACCCCGTAGTTCCAGGGTATATAGGTGAGGATATACGTGCGAGATTACGACAGAAATTTTGGAAAGAAAGAAAGATGTGATTTTTACGGAAAAGTTTCGGTTTTGTGAAGAAAAAGGTTCGTTAATGGGAATTGGATTCCCAGTTTGGTATTCAGACTTCTTAGAATATTTGAGAATTATGGAATTTTATTTAGGAAATGGTCACGTGGGGCCACAGGTGAAATTCTGGTTTTGTGGGGCCCGCTTTGTTTTTGAGATTTTGGCCATTATGGATATTTTCGGAAGATGAAATATTTTGGACGAGTAGGAGGGCGACACGTGTCACCCCCCTAGGTGGCTCTTGGCCGAAATCCTTGGACAAGTGGCAAGACAAGTGGCCTTGTCTTGCAAGATATTTTAGCTTGGACAAGTGGCTTGTGGGGCCCACACACTTGTCCCCAATCTCAACCACACACTTGCCTTCATCCTAACCCTTGGTGGTCTTATATATACACCCCAGTTGATGAAAACTCCCACACTTAACCATTTGAGACTTGACAAATACTCTCTCCATGAACATTGCTCTCGGCCAAGACCTTGTTCTTGAGCAAAGATTTGTCCAATAATTCTTAAAACTCTTAAGTGTTCTTCCCTAAAGTGTTAGGAAGATTGTGTACCAAGTGTTGGAGAAGATTTCACACCCCTAACCTATTCTTGATGCCTTGGCGAAAGTTCCAAGTTTGGAACCCTAAGTGTTCTTCACTTTTTGGAGTTGAATCTTGAAGAGGAGTTGGTTAGGAGCTTATGGAGTTGCTTGTAGCGGATTGGAGCGTAAAGATTTGGAGCTAAGACTTGCTTGGAGGCGATATTAAGTTCTTGGATAGATTTTGGGCTATTTGAGGTAGTAAATCTTAACCTCTTTGTGATTTGGTAATTTTTACATATATTATAAGTATATATGGATTATATAATATATGGAGTAAGTTGGAAGAGTTGGATCTTGTTAACTTGTTAAAAGAAAAGTTGGCCGTTTGCCATTAAAATGGTAAAAACGTATCTTACTTGCTAAGAAGCTAATAACAAAGTAACTATAACTTATATTAAGAATGGAAATATAAGTTGGATGACTAATGAGTAAAATTGGACAAAGTTGGCCAAGGACCCCAACTCGATTTGTATTTACTTTGGTAGTATTTACTTTGAATTTGTATTTACATTGGTGTATTTACATTTACATTAAGGGAAGATTTTCAATCGCGTTCGTTTGGGCGTGTGATCCCTTTTTAATTATTGTATTGTTATGAAGGCGTGATAGTAAACGCGTTCGGTTGGCGCGTAATCCCTTCTTTTACTTATTGTTGTTATGGGCGTGATAGTAAACGCGTTACCGTTTGGGCGTGTAATCCCCTTCTTTATGTTGTTTAATTATTACGCCTTATATATATGGTATATATATATTACGGTTATTCGGGCCTTGGTAAAAGATGGAAAAGTGAGTATAAGCGGGAAGTCTTTGAAATTTCGTAGATTTTGAGGGCTTTTTATTGGTATAAGTCTTCAATGATAAGAAAGGTTTGATAGGAATTACTATGACCATTTTAGGAGTGGAGTACTACGTGTGGCGTGATCTACTTGGCAAGGAGTAGCCGAGCGGGTTGAAGTACTTGGGCGTTTTGCTTATTGTCGATAAATCGTCGAGGTATATGAACCTCTTCCTATCTTTTCTAGCATGATTGTTGTGAACTATGTACGGTGAGCGTACATGTGCTAAGTGATTTGGTTGGTTTAAAACATAGGGTGTTATGATAGCTTTATGGGAAGTTAGTTATAACGACATATGTGAAAATGGTTTCTGATGTTAGAAGTTAGAGACTTGATCTTATAAGATAAGAGACTTAACTTATTTGTTTTAATGTGGATGTTGTGTGAAACCTCATTCGTGAGTAATGAGTACTTAGTTTTTAAAGGGATCTTGTTTCTTGATTTGGAAATCGGAATGTGTATCGACAGACCACTGCGGCGTTAATAAAAGAAAATGTATTGAATAATGATGTATTGTATTAAAACCAGTAGAAACCTCCATGCATAGAAGCTAAGATGAGACAAAATGATATTACATTTTCTAGGTCATGGTCTTTGTAATAAGAATGTTGTAAACAAGAATAACCTACTCTCACGTAAGACATATATTACTCGATTGTTCTAAAAGGAATTGAGTGATTAAGTTTATGAACTATGAAACCATTTGAAAATGAAGCTTGAGTAATTGAAACTAGGCAAGTGGAATTTAGGAAAGAATGTTTATTTACTGATTTTGAAAAGGAATGTGGGGTCATTCTAATACTACGGGTGTCGGGTGACTTTTATAAAAGTAATGGATCTCTTTTAAAAGAATTTAACGTAGTACTTTAGGAGTTAAAACCAGATTTTGTCATAAAATGAAAGTACTTTGAGTTGTGTATAACTTGCCTATGCTTGTTGTTGTGAAACTTGCCTATGCTTGTTGTGATAGCCTTTGTTGTGCAAAGCGTTGTATTTACTGTTACGCGTCTCGATGGAGAATTCGGTTGGTAGTTGGTTGAACTTACTTGGAGCGTCTGCGGCGGTGGCGGAGAAATTTCGCAGATGCGTTCTGGTGATAGTATTATTGTGGTTAATCGCTTTGGATATCACCACGATCGTGGCGCCGCGGGTATGTTTCCATTTGATTATCGCTGGTGATTTCCTTTTGGACATCACGGCCACGATCGTAGCGCTGCGGGTATCGTCCATTTGGAATCTTTGTCTTGTTTCCCTTTGGACATCGACCACGATCGTAGCGCTGCGGGTATCGTCCATTTGGAATGTTGTCTTATTGTTTCCCTTTGGACATCCCCCGACCACGATCGTAAGCGCGCGGGTATCTTCCATTTGGATTCTTTGTCTTGTTGTTATCATATCATAGACTGCCGTGATGAGGAAGGTATTCCGGGCATGATTGATGTTGTGGGCGTGAGTACGACTTGATATAAGCGTTATATGTTGTATCTGTAGTTTGGCTATCATCATGTCTCACCTTTGTATGGTATTATGATTTCATTCTGATATTCTGATTTCACATACTTGGTACTGTTGTGCTTGGCCTCCTCGAGGCTGCGTTCATCTGCATGAGTAAGTACATGATCGTGGATCCTCGCTCTTAGGACCTGATTCGGCGTATTAGGAAGCTCAGTTTCTCAGGAGACTTATCTTTTAGTATGTGTTTCCACTGAGTTGTAAGTTCTTATACATTGGAGGTATGGCGAGGCCACTGTCCGTCATAGTCGTTAAATCTTAAGTGCAGTAGTCTTTGTTGTGGCGAGGTTGTAAAGGATTAAAGCTGTTGGAGTTTTATATATATCGAAGGCATGTTTTGGTTGCTGTATTTATTATTATATCTCTTGTTGCATGTCTAAGTTTTTATTTCCGCTGGTTTTTCTCGATGTTGTATCACTAGGGTGCAGGGTAAGGCACGATGCGGGCCAGGCAGAGCGTTACAAAAGTGGTATCGAGCGTTATCCTCGGAAAGTGTCTGAGAAGCGTAGTTGTGTGATTATCGGATGTGTTGTGCACCACGTCTATGTCGGGAGGCTGCGAGATATTTAGGATTAGTTTCCATTCTTCTCATTAGATCGTGCCTTAGAGTGTGTATAAGTTGGACTCCTGCAGCGTATTTCTTATTACGATTATGCCTCCGAGCAGCGAGGAAGGGCAAGAGCGGAGGGGCTGAGTGAGATCTGAGAGGCACGAGGCAGCGAGTGACAGTACGGCGAGTTTTGCGGGCCGAGTTATAGGCGCGGCGTGTCGAGACCGATACCCTTTCTTCCACGGCGACGGTGAGATGGGTTACAAGAGATGGCCGATTACGGCGATCGTGGCGATGAGGATGGTCGCGATTCGATGCATGGATTCACCGAGCGATAGTTTGAGGCTACGGGACTTTGAGTTGTAGCCCGCGAGTTTTATGGGTCGAGGCGAGGATGATCGCGAGTTATCCAAGCGATTCTGGATCGTGAGTGATCGAGCCGGAACCGAGTCGGTGGTCTAGGTTGCATCTGCGTGATCTGATCGTGGTTTTGATTCATGGGAAGCTGTCGGGAGAGCATGCGCTCGGCGATATGGGGGAGTTCTCGAGGCATTCTTGCACATTTCTTGCCTCGCGATGAGAGGGCTCGGCATTTAGTTAGGCGAGAGGCGTCTGGTTAGTACAGCGTGGAGTTTGACTCGTTGGCGGTATGTCCCGCTTTGGTGAGTGGAGGATGAGTGCCGCTACGTCAGGGCTCGATGATTGCGAGGCTTGAGCTCTTGGGGCATGGCATTGCCGCATCGACTCATGCACTAGGATGTGAGCACGGAGAGGTCGATGCGGAATGACGGGATCGGGAAGAAGGCGAAAGCGAGTCGCTTTGGCGACTTTCGGACCGCCTCGCGAGTATGCACCGGTCTGAGTGGTCCTCCGCGTCTTGAGGGAAGCGGTCGGGGCTCGAGTTGATCCGGTAAGCGAGTGTTAGCGGTGATGCCACCTCGTTATGGCGATGTGGTAGATCGTTTTGTCGTGCTTTGTTTGTTTTGCGGCCAGCGGGATGTGCGATGTCCGAGGTGGCGGAGCGAGACTCGGCGAGGATCGATGGGTTAACGCCCTACGGATTATCGCCTGAGGCGGGCTATGATTAGAGTGCGGTAGAATCGGTATATCCTTAACCCTCTAGAGTTTGGTATGCTTGATATGATGATCTTATTATTGTATTATGTATCGGATAGCGTGTGTTATTGTGAGTTAGAAAACATGGTTAGTTGGAAGGTAAGTGTGGGGGCATGGAAGTGTGAACCTTAGAATATTATCGTGGGACCTTAGAATGTCTTGAGTGGGTGATTTTACGGTTTATTTGTGACTTGGTATGCGTGAGAGATATTGTGATAATTAAGTAGTGAGATGAAGTGGTAGCTTCGTAGTGAATTAGAAGATTGTTGATCGAGAACAAGAGTTTAGCGTTTAATCGGGTTGAGCGTTTGCGGGTCAACAATTTTTGGGTCGGTTAGGTGGTCAGCGGTGGTAGATCACGAGGTGCTAGGCTTGATAACCATCGATGAGTTTGTGGATATCGAGGTTCGTGAATGGATGCCGATCGATGAAGATGACCTTGGATATGGTGAAGAGTATGAGTGCGTATTTTCAAGTGTAGTGAAAGAGCTGTTGAAATCTTTTTGTTGTGAAGTGAAGATGAAGGAGTCTTTATGGAATTTGTGATGTTAGAAATGATTCCTCGTTGGCATGGATTTGTTTGTGCGTATTATAGCCATTGGTGGCGTGATCGGTTTGTAAGTATAGTAGTGAAGACTATCTCGCTCGTTGGAGACTTAGAAGGAACATTGGGATGAATGTTTCTAAGGAAGAATGTTATACCCGTAGTTCCGAGTATGTATGTGAGGGCGTGCGTGCGAGAATCTGACAAATTTTGGAAAGAAGAAAGATGTGATTTTTTTAGGAAAAGTTTAGGTTTTGTGAAGAAAAGGTTCGTTGATAATTGGATTCCCAGTTTGGTATTTGGGATTCTTGAATATATTAGAATTAGAATTTTATTTGAATTGGTCACGTGGGGAGAAGAAAATTCTGGTTTTGTAGAATTGTTTTGAGATTTTGGCCTTTATGGATATTTTGGAAGATGAAATATTTTGGGCGAGTAGGAGGCGACACGTGTCACCCACTAGGTGGCTCTTGGCGAAATTTGACAGAGTGGCAAGCAGTGGCAGTCTTGCTAGATATTTTGTGTGGACAAGTGGCTTGTGGGACGCACTTGTCCCCAATCTGACCACTGCCGGTCTAGCTTGGTTGTCTATATATACTTAGTTGATGAAATCTTAGACATTTGAGACTTAGAAAAATATTTGAAGAGCTCTCGGTTTGATTTCTTGAGCAAAATTTGTCAACAATTCTTAAACTCTTAAGTGTTCTTCCACTAGGTGTTAGGAAGATTGTGTACAAGAGTTGGAAAGATTTCACACAGCTTGAAGGATGATTGGCAGAAAGTTGTCATCTTGGAAACCTAAGTGTTCTTCACTTTTTGGAGTTGAATCTTGAAGAGAAGTTGGTTAGGAGCTTATGGGTTTGTATGGATTGGACGTAAAGATTTGGAGCTAAGACTTGCTTGGGCGACTTTAAACTTGGATAATTTTGGGCTATTTGAGGTAGTGAATCTTAAACCTCTTTGTGAATTGGTCATTATACATATATTATAAGTATATTATGAATATATAATATATGGAGTAAAGTTTGGAAGAGTTGGATCTTGTTAACTTGTTAAAAGAAAGGATTGGTTTGCCATTAAAATGGTAAAGCGTATCTTACTTGCTAAGAAGTAATAACAAAGTAACTATAACTTATATTAAGAATGGAAATATAAGTTGGATGACTAATGAGTAAATTGGATAAGTAAAATGGACAAAGTTGGCAGGACCCCAGTATATTTACTTTGGGTGTATTTACTTTTGATGTATTTACATTTGTATTTACATTTACATTGGGAAGATTTTTCAATCGCGTTCCGTTTGGGCGTGTGATCCCTTTTTAATTATTGTATTATTATGAAGGCGTGATAGTAAACGCGTTAGGTTGGCGCGTAATCCCTTCTTTTACTTATTATTGTTATGAAGCGTGATAGTAAACGCGTTACCGTTTGAGCGTGTAATCCTTCTTTATGTTGTTTAATTATTCGCCTTATATATATATATGGTATATATATTCACGGTTATTCGGGCCTTGGAAAGATGGAAAAGTGAGTAAAAGCGGAAGTCTTTTGAAATTTCCGTAGAATTAGAGGCTTTTTATTGGTATAAGTCTTGATGGTAAGAAAGGTTTGATAGAAGTGCTATGACCATTTTAGGAGTGGAGTACTACGTGTGGCGTGATCTACTTGGCAGGAGTAGCCGGCGGGTTGAAGTACTTGGAGCGTTTTGCTTATTATCGATAATCGTGCGAGGTATGTGAACCTCTTCCTATCTTTTCTAGCATGATTGTTGTGAACTATATGATGCGATGGCGTCACGTGTGCTAAATGAGTTGGTTGGTTCAAAACATGTGGTGTTATAATAGCTTTATGGGAAGTTAGTTATAACGACTCACATGTGGGTAAAAGAATGGTTTATTGATTGTAGAAGTTAAGAGACTTGATCTTGTAAGATAAGAGACTTAACTTATTTGACTTGTTATATAACATTTTGTTAAAAATGTTGTGAAACCTCGTTCGCAGTAATGAGTACTTGGTTTAAAAAGAATAATGTTGTTACTTGATTTTACAAAGAAGTATTTTGGTTTTACTTAAAAGATAGTTACTCAGTTTTGATACTACGGTATCATGTGACTTGTTGTGAAGAAATGGATCTTTTAAAGAGTTAAAAATCGTAGTACCTTGGGGTTAAAATCCGGTTGTGTTATAATAAGAAGAATGTCTAAAGTATGTTGAACTTGCCTATGCTTGTGGTGATAGACTTTGTTGTGCAAGTGTTGTATTTCGCGCTACCGCGTCTCGTTGGAGGCGGCTATCGGATTGATTGATGGACATCGGCGACGATGGGTGGCGGGTATCTTCCACTATATCGCATTATATCGATCATACGGACATCGACGATGGGTGGCCCAGGTATGCTTCCATTAAGTGTGATCTTGTTATTTGCTTTGGACATACCGACACGACGATGGGTGGCCACGTACGCTTATTGGAGTGTTATCTTGTTATTTGCTTTGGACATCTGACAATGGGTGGCCCACGCAGTATCTTTCCCATTTCTATCACGGATATTTCCTTTGGACATCTTGACCACGATGGGTGGCCCGGGTATGTTTCCATTGGGATGGTTCCATGGCCATGCTTATACGAGGTGAGATCGGGCGTGCGGCCGTTGTCGTTAAATTCGGGTTATATTTGAGTGATGACTTGAGGCGTGAGCCACGACTTGACATGATCGCCTTTATGTTGTGGAATCGTAGTTTTGTTATCATACATGTCTCCTGTTTTTATATAGTTTATGATTTCATTCTGATATTTTGATTTCACATACTTGGTACTGTTGTCTTGACCTCCTTGAGGCTGCGTTCATGCCGCGGTAGAGGTACATCGGTTGTGGATCTCATTCATAGGATCACGATTCGGCGTGTTAGGAAGCCGTTTCTTGAGGCTTATCTTTTGGTATGTTACCACAGTCCGTAGGTTCTTATACATTCGTGGTACGGCGGGGCCTTTGTCCGTCATAGTTGTTATCACTCTTAGAATGCAGAAAATCTTGTTGTGGCGAGTTTGTAAAAAAGGATAACTGGGTATTTATGTATATATGAAACCGCAACTTATTTTGGTTGCTTTGTTTATTTATCATGTCTCTTAATTCATGTTCATGCTTTTATTTCCGCTGATTTTCTCCGATGTTGTATCACTAGGGTGCAGGGAAAGACACTATCCACGCCCGGTTGGTCATGACAAAAGTGGTATCAGAGCAGTTAGTCCTCGGAAAGTGTCTACAGACCGTATCTAGTAGAGTCTTGATTATCGATGTGTTGTGTACCACATCTATAATCAGGAGGCTGCAGATATCTAGAGATTGGTTTCCATTCTTCTCACTCGAGATCGTGCCTTAGAGGCGTGTTATAAGTTGGACTCCTCGACGTATTTCATTTTACCGCTATGCCTCCGCAGCAGCAAACTGAGCCCAGAGGCGCGGCAGCCGGTGGAGCCGCTAGTGAGATCTGAGGGAGGAGTACGAGGGCGCAGCCCTGGCCAAGACTGAGATTGTGCTTGACGGCGAGTTTTGCGGCGCGCCGCCCAGCCAGATTTAGAGCGCGGCCGTGGGTTCGAGACCACGCACGAGCCTCAGGTCCCACAGACCGACCGATGAGATGGGTTACAAAGAGATGGCCCGATTCATCGAGCGGGATCGTGGCGGACACGGTGATAGGCTGGACGCAGCCCCAGAACACCGTAGCTCACCCGAGATCGGATAGTTTGAAATTACGGGACTTTCGAGTCAGCACGCGAGTTTTATGGGTCGAGGCACGAGGATGATCCGCAGGAGTTCATCCGGCGATTACGTAGTCGTGAGAGTGATCAAGCCGGAGACCGAGTCGCTGGTCTTAGGTTCGCATCGTTGCGTGATACCGGCCGATCGGCTAGTTTGATTCGCGAGGCGTCGCCCCGGAGAGCATGCGCTTTCAGCAGTATGGGGCGAGTTCTCAGGCATTCTCACTCACTTCTTGCCTCCGCGGATGAGGAGGGCACGCCGACAGATTTATGATCTTTGAGATGATAGGGCGTGCGGTTCGGAGTACAACGTGGAGTTTGACTCGTTGGCTCGGTATGTCCCGCTGTGGCAACCATGGAGGATAGAGTGCACCGCCACGCCACGGGCTAGATGATTACTCGACAGAGGCTTGTTGGTGTAGCTCTTCACCGGGCATGGACATTGCCCGCACGAAGCTCATGCATCAGGATGCGAGGCACGGAGAGGTCGACCGGAATGACCGGGACGCGAAGAGGCCAGGATAGCAGGTCTTGGCGACTTCGAGCGGACCGCCTCAAGAGGCTAGTTATGTACCCCGCCAAGTCAGAGTGGTCCTCCACCGTCTTGAGGCGAGTCGGGGCTCCAAGGGTCTGATTTTGGGAGAGCAGGTGTTAGCGTTGAAGCCACCCCTACCTCGTTGTGGCCGTGTGGTAGGCTCCATTTTGGGAGTGTCGTGCTAATTTGGGAATTTGTTTTACATGCGGCCAGCAGGCCATTTGCGAAATTGTCCGGCCGGTGGTAGCGCGGATGTAGAGACTCTACTTGGGATCTATGGCTGGTTCATTACCTTCTACAGTTATGCGCCCTGCAGGATAGGCCTATGATTAGAGTAAAGCGGTAGATACAGGTATATCCTTAACCCTCTAGAGTTTTGATATGATGATCTTATTATTGTGTGCTATGTACGGATAACGTCGTGTTAATTGTGAGTTAGAAAACATGGTTAGTTGGAAGGGTAAGTATGGGGGCATGGTAGGTGTGAACCTTAGAATATTTCACGATTGAGACCTTAGAGGTAAGGTCGTCTTGAGCAAAAGATTTATTTTATGTTTGACCTTTATCAGAGTGCGTAGTATACGTGAGAGATATTTGTGTAATAAGTCCATGGGTTGTGTAAAATGAAAGTGGTGGCTTTCATGATGTGAATTAGTAAGATTGTTCCGTGTCGAGGAGCAAGAGTCGCGCGACGGAGGTCGGGTTGAGGCGATTGCGGGTCAACCCGTGGCAGTTTAGGTGAGGTCGGTTCAAAGTGGTCCCGCCAGATGGTAGGGTCACGAGGGTGCTAGGCCCCAGTTTAGGTGACCATCGTATGAGTTCATGGATATGTTCGACCAGAAGCGATTCGTGAAGGCCGGGAATAGCCTTAAAGAAGATCGAGGCTAGTAAGATGACCAAGGTTGGAGGTAGTGGCTCCAGAAATTTTGGGAGGCGAAGTAATCAAGTATGATGTGCATTATCGGGAGAGTTCTGGCGACTACGACGAGTAAGGAAAAGTGAGCGTGTGTTAGCGAATAAGAGATCTTTTGTTGTGAAGTGAAGATCACGAAGGAGTATCCTTTAAACCGGTGGAAGCTTTTGTGATGTTAGAAATGATTCCTCGTTGGCATGGATTTGAGTTTTGCGCATGTTATATTCGGCCATTGGTGGCGTGATCGGTTTGTAAGTATAGTAGTGAAGACTATACAGACGCAAATCACGTTAGGAGACTTAGAAGGAACATTCGGGACGAATGTTTCTAAGGAAGAATGTTATACCAGTAGTTCGAGTATGTATGTGAGGGCGACGTGCGAGAATACGGAAATTTTGGAAAGAATGAAAGATGTGATTTTTCGTGAAAAAGTTCGGGTTTTGTGAAGGAAAAAGGTTCGTTGATGGGAATTGGATTCCCAGTTTGGTATTTAGGCTTCTTGAATTATATTAGAATTATGAGATTTTATTTCCGATTGGTCACGTGGGGCCCACGGGAGAAATTTACGGTTTGTGGGCCCACTTTGTTTTGAATTTTGGCCTTTATGGATATTTTAGGAAGATGAAATATTTTGATCGAATAGGAGGCTTACACGTGTCACCCCCAGGTGGCTCTTGGCGAAATCCGCGACAAGTGGCGAAGGCAGTGGCAAGTCTTGCTAGATATTTTAGTGTGGACAAGTGGCTTGGGACCATGCACACTTGTCCCCAATCTCGACCACACACTTGCCTTCATCCACAGCCTTGGTTGTCCTATATACGCCACTTAGTTGATGAAATCTTCCACACTTAGACATTTGAAGACTTGAAAACCCTCCCTTCTCCTCGACCAGAGCTCTCGGTTTTGCCCCATTTCTTGAGCCAAATTTGTCCAACAATTCTTAAACTCTTAAGTGTTCTTCCCAAGGTGTTAGGAAGATGGTGTACCAAGAGTTGGAAAAGATTTCACACCCCAGCCTTGAAGGGATGCCTTGGCGAAAGTTGTCATCTTGAAACCCTAAGTGTTCTTCACTTTTGGAGTTGAATCTTGAAGAAGTTGGTTAGGAGCTTACATGGGTTGCTTGTAGCGATTGGAGCGTAAAGATTTGGAGCTAAGACTTGCTTGGAGCGACTTTAAGAACTTGGATATTTTGGGCTATTTGAGGTAGTGAAGCTTAAACCTCTTTGTGATTTGGTCAATATACATATATTATAAGTATATTATGAATATATAATATATGGAGTAAAGTTTGGAAGAGTTGGATTTTGTTAACTTGTTAAAAGAAAGGATTGGCGTTTGCCATTAAAATGGTAAAACGTATCTTACTTGTGAAGAAGTAATTAACAAAGTAACTATAACTTATATTAAGACTGGAAATATAAGTTGGATGACTAATGAGTAATTTGGATAAGTAAAATGGACAAAGTTGGCCAAGGACCCCAACTTAAGGACTGTATTTACTTTTGACCGTATTTACTTTGGACCGTATTTACTTTTGTATTTACATTGGGTATTTACATTTACATTAAGGGAAGATTTTTCAATCGCGTTAGTTTGGGCGTGTGATCCCTTTTAATTATTGTATTGTTATGAAGGCGTGATAGTAAACCGCGTTACCGTTTGGGCGTGTAATCCTTCTTTATGTTGTTTAATTATTACGCCTTATATATATATATGGTATATATATTACTGTTATTCGGACCTTGGAGAAAGATGGAAAAGTGAGTAAAAGCGGAAGTCTTGATTTTCCGTAGAATTGAGGGCTTTTTATTGGTATAAGTCCTCAATGGTGAGTAAGGTTTGATAGAAGTACTATGACCATTTTAGGAGTGGAGTACTACGTGTGGCGTGATCTACTTGGCTTAAGGAGTAGCCGACGGGTTGAAGTGCTTGGAGCGTTTTGCTATTTGTCGATAATCGTCGCGAGGTATGTGAACCTCTTCCTATCCTTTCTAGCATGATTGTTGTGAACTATGTAGTACGGTAGACGTACATGTGCTAAACGAGTTTTGGTTGGTTTAAAACATATAGTGTTATAATAGCTTTATGGGAAGTTAGTTATAACGACTTTATGTGAGTAATAGAATGATTTATTGATTTTAGAAGTTAAGAGACTTGATCTTGAAAGATGAGAGACTTAACTTATAAATGACGTTTTATGAAATGTTAAGAACTATGAATTTTGTTAAAAAGTTGTGAAACCTCATTCGTGAGTAATGAGTACTTGGCTTTTAAAGAATAATGTTTTACTGATTTCGGAAATGAGAATAAGTATCGAACAAACCATTGCAGCGTTAATAAAGGAAATGTATTGACTAATTATTATTAAAACGGTAGAAACCTCCATGCATAAAAGCTAAGATAAGACAAGATTGTATTACATTTCCTAGATCATGGTCTGCTTGTAACAAGATTGTTATAAACAAGAATAAACGGCTCACAAATAAGACTTATGTTACTCAATTGTTTTAAAAGAGATTAAGACTATGAGTTATGAAACCTTTCTAAAATAAGAGACTTGAGCATTTGAAATTAGGCAAACTTGAACGTTTGGAAAATAATGTTGTTACTTGATTTTTAAAAGAAAGTGTTCTGGTTTACTTAAAAATGTGAGTCACTCTGTTTTTAATACTACGTATCGGTGACCTTTATAAAAGAATTTGATCTTTTAAGAAATTTAACGTCACGTAATACTTTGGGGTTAGAACCCGCCTTGGCATAAGATGGAAGTACTTGAGTTGTGTGTATGCCTATGTTTGCGTGTGATAGCCTTGTTGTGCAAGTATCAGTATTTATACCACCGTCTCTCGATGGAGGGTCACGATCTTATGTATGATTCTTTATCGAGTCCCACGAGATGGTAGAGACACGTATTCTACGATTCTTTATCGAGTCGTGAGATGGGCGAGACACATATTCCAATTCGATTCTTTATCGAGTCCATAGAGATGGAGACACGTATTCCACTGATTCTTTATCGAGTCCATGAGATGGGCCGAGATACGTATTCCAAGTTCTTTATCGAGTCCCATAGGATGGGGCGAGACACGATTCCACATGATTTATACCTGCTGGCGGTGAGGAAGGAGTTCCACGGGCGTGAGGATGACTTTGGCGTGAGTCACGACTTGACATGACTACTTTTATGTTGAAAACCGTAGTTTGGTTATCATACTGTCTCTGTTTTATATAGTGCCCATGATTTCATTCTGATATTTGATTTCACATACTTGGTACTGTTGTCGACCTCGCCGAGTGCGTTAATGCCGCGGTAAGTACATCGGTTGTGGATCTCGCTCATGGATCACGATTCAGTGTATTAGGAAGCCGTTTCTCGGAGGCTTATCTTTTGGTATGTTATCCGAGTCCAGTAGGTTCTTGTACATCTGAGGTATGGCGGGGCCTGTCCGTCATAGTTGTTGTCACTTCTTAAAAGTCCAGTAATCTTGTTGTGGCGAGTTTGTAAAAGGATAAGCATTAGGTTTTTATGTATATATCTGAGAAAAGCTTATTTTAGTTGCTTTTTTATTTATCATGTCTCTTGTTTCATGTTTATGTTTTTATTTCCGATTTTCTCGATGTTGTATCACGAGGTGCGAGGTAAGGCACGATCCACGCGCCGGTTAGTCGTGACAAAAGTGGTATCGAGCGATTAGTCCTCGGAAAGTGTCTGATCGTGTAATACAGTAAGTCTTGATTATCGGTGTGTTGTGCACCATCTATGTCGAGGAGGCAGGACATTTAGGGTTAGTTTCTATTCTTCTCATTATGAGATCGTGCCTTAGAAGTGTTGTCGATTGGACTCCTCAGCGTATTCTTATGTGTCGATATGCCTCCACGCAGCAATCGGGGCCCAGGCAGGCGGCGAGAGGAGGCTGAGTGGAGTGGCGGCGGTCTCACGAGGCCACGATACTGAGACGTCGGACCGCGGCAAAGGAGAGGAGATGGGTTACAAGAGATGGCGATTATTGGCGAGATAGTAGCAAGGCACGAGGATAAGGTGCCGACGCAGCAATTAGGTAGTACCGTAGTTCACCCGAAAACGGATAGTTTGAGGCTGCGGGACTTTACGGTGCAGCCGCGCCAGAGTTCTATGGGTCGAGGCACGAGGATGATCCGCGAGTTCATCAAGCGATTCTGGATCGTAGAGTGATCGAGGCGGAGACCGAGTCGGTGACTGCGGTTCGCATCATTGCGTGATCTGCGATCGTGGTTTTGATTCACGGAAGCTGTCGAGGGAGCATGCGCTCCCAGTTTAGGCGAGTTCTCAAGGGTGTTTCTTGCACATTTCTTGCCTCGCAGATGAGGAGGGCTCGGTAAACAATTTTTGACGTTAAAGCGAGGCCGGCGTGCGGTTAGGAGTACAACGTGGAGTTTGACTCATTGGCTCGGTATGTCCCGCCTTAGTGACCGGATATGGAGGACGAGTGCACCGCCACGCCACCGGGCTCGATGACTATTTGGCGAGGCTTGTTCGGGTAGCTCTTCACCGGGCATGGACATTGCCGCGCACGCAGCTCATGCGCTGAGATGTGAGGCACGGAGGTCGGCGGAATGGCCGGGATCGGCAGAAAAAGGCGAGCAGCAGGTCCTTTGGTAACGCGAGGCGGACCGCCTCGTGGCGAACAGTTATGCACCTCCGCGATGCGGTGGTACTCCGCCTTCGTGGGGCGTTGGGTATTCGGGGCTGATCGGGCTCGGGGCTTAGTTCGCGAATATACATGAGGTTCTAGCCATCGGGTTGAGTTTTCTCGGTGTGCGATCGGCGACGTCATCCCTGGAATGTCGTCTTTTTCTGGTGCTTGTTTTACTCGGCCATCGTACATGTGACATTGTGAAACTGTCTAATAGGAAGGATACAGTGCGGACTCACTGTCGTCAATGGCGAGTTCATCACCCTACAGATATGCCTGCTATGTGCCTATGATTAGAGTGAAGCGGTAGATACAGTATATCCTTAACCTCTAGAGATTTGTATATGTGATAAGATGAGTATATTTTAAGTGTTATGTTCAGATAGCATTATGTTAAATGGTGATTTAGAAGCTGATTAGAAAAAGAGGTAAGTGCAGGATGAGACAAATTGTGAGCCTTAGAATTTATAACGATTAGGACCTTGGATGCAAGGCTGTCTTGAGTGGGTGATTTTACGGTTAGTATTTGTGAAATACTTGAAATGCGTGAAAAATATTGTGAGATAAGTACATGAGGGTGTGAGATGTAAGTGGTAGCTTCGTGGCGTAAATTAGTAGGATTGTTCGGATCGGAACAAGAGTCGCGCGTTTAGGTCGGGTTGAGGGCTATTTGCGGGTCAACGCAGCCCGTAATGAGGTAGGGTCAGTTCGAGGTGGTCCCGCCAGGTGGTAGGGTCACGAGGATGCTAGGCCCAGTTTAGAGTAACCATCGTCTGAGTTCGTGGATCGTTCAACGAGTCGGATCGTGAAGGCGGAGATGGCCTTAAAAGAATCGAGGCGATAAGATGACCAAGTTTGGAGTAGTGACTCAAGGTTTTGGAAAGCTGCGATGGCGGGAATATGGTACGTGTACTAGAAAGAGTTCGTGTCACGAGAAAGGTAAGGCGAGTGAAAGGAAGCGAACATGTGTTAAGAGGATGGAAGTGATCTTTTTGTGAAGTGAAGGTCGAGGAGAGTATCCTTTGGACCGAGTGAGAGTTAGTATTGTTTTACATCTTGGAGGTGATTCCTCGTTAGTTTGGATTTTGGGTTTCGCGCGTATGTGATATTATGGCCCTGTGGGGCAGAATTGGTGTTGTAAAGTATAGTAGTGAAGACTATACCGGCGCATGTGTGTTTTGGAGACTTAGAAGGAACATTCGGACGAATGTTTCTAAGGAAGAATGTTACACCATAGTTCCAGTATGTATGTGAGGGCGTGCGTGCGAGAATACGACATTAATATTGGAAAGAAAGAAAGATGTGATTTTTCACGGAAAAGTTTCGGGTTTTGTGAAGGAAAAAGGTTCGTTGACGGAATTGGATTCCAGATTTGGTATTTGGGCTTCTTGAATTATATTAGAATTATGGAATTTTATTTAGGAATTGGTCACGTGGGGCCACGGGAGAAATTCTATTTTGTAGGGCCGCTTTGTTTTTGAGATTTTGGCCTTTATGGATATTTTGGAAGATGAAATATTTTGGGCGAGTAGGAGGCGACACGTGTCACCCCTAGGTGGCCTTGTGGCCGAAATTGTGTGCAGTGGACAAGACAGTGGCGAGTCTTGCAAGATATTTTGTGTGGACAAGTGGCTTGTGGGTCCCACCCACACTTGTCCCCAATCTCAACCACACACTTGCCTTCATCCTAGCCCTTGGTTGTCCTATATATGCACCCTTAGTTGATGAAATCTTGCACACTTAGAGAATTGAAGGCTTGAAAAATATTTCCCTCACCCTCCTTCTCTCTAGCTCGTCAATCTCCTCCCTCCCTAACCAAACATTGTCCAATAATTCCTAAACTCTTAAGTGTTATTCCCTAGTGTATTAGGAAGACTCTTAACCAAAAGATAGAAAAGATTTCACCCCCTAGCCTCAAAAGGGCCACCTTGGCCGAGAGCTCTTGTAAGGGAAACCTAAGTGTTCTTCACTTGTTTGAGTTGGTTCTTGAAGAGATGATGGTTAGGAGCTTCTTAGGGTGATTCGTGGTGGTTTGTAACATAAAGATTGGAGCTAAGACTTGCTTGGAACGACATTAAGTTCTTGGATAATTTTTGGGCTATTTGAGGTAGTGAATCTTAAACCTCTTTGTGAATTGGTCATTATACATATATTGTAAGTATATTATGTATTATGTAAAATATGTAGTAAAGTTTGGAAGAGTTGGATCTTGTTAACTTGTTAAAAGAAAGGATTGGCCGTTTGCCATTAAAATGGTAAAAACGTATCTTACTTGTGAAGAAGTAATTAACAAAGTAACTATAACTTATATTAAGATGGAATATAAGTTGGATGACTAATGAAGTAATTGGATAAGTAAAATGGACAAAGTTGGCCAAGGACCCCAACTTAAGGACTGTATTTACTTTGGACCGTATTTACTTTTGATCGTATTTACTTTGGACCGTATTTACTTTGGACTGTATTTACATTGGACTGTATTTACATTTCTGTTAAGGGGAAGATTTTTCAATCGCGTTCCGTTTGGGCGTGTGATCCCCTTTTTAATTATTGTATTGTTATGAAGGTGTGATAGTAAACCGCGTTACCGTTTGGGCGTGTAATCCCCTTCTTTATGTTGTTTAATTATTACGCCTTATATATATATATGGTATATATATTACGGTTATTCGGGCCTTGGAGAAAGATGGAAAAGTGAGTTAAAACGGGAAGCTTCAATTTTCCGTAGAATTAGAGGGCTTTTTATTGGTATAAGTCCTCGATGGTGAGTAAGGTTTGATAGAAGTACTATGACCATTTTAGGAGTGAGTACTCGTGTGGCGTGATCTACTTGGCTTAGGAGTAGCCGAAGCGGGTTGAAGTGCTTGGAGCGTTTTGCTATTTGTCGATAATCGTCGCAGGTATGTGAACCTCTTCCTATCCTTTCTAGCATGATTGTTGTGAACTATGTAGTACGGTAGACGTCGTGTGCTAACGAGTTTTGGTTGGTTTAAAACATATAGTGTTATAATAGCTTTATGGGAAGTTAGTTATAACGACTTTATGAGTAATAGAATGATTTATTGATTTTAGAAGTTAAGAGACTTGATCTTGAAAGATGAGACTTAACTTATAAATGACGTTTTATGAAATGTTAAGAACTATGAATTTTGTTAAAAGTTGTGAAACCTCATTCGTGAGTAATGAGTACTTGGCTTTTAAAGAATAATGTTTCTTGATTTGAAATGAGAATAAGTATCGAACAAACCATTGCAGCGTTAATAAAAGAAATGTATTGACTAATTGTTATTAAAACAAGTAGAAACCTCAATCTGAATATAAGATAAGATAAGACAAGATTGTATTACATTTCTAGATCATGGTCTTTGAATAAGATTGTTATAAACAATAATAAACGTCTCACACATAAGACTTATGTTACTCGATTGTTTTAAAAGAGATTAAGACTATGAGTTATGAAACCTTTCTAAAATAAGAGACTTGAGCATTTGAAATTAGGCAAACTGGAACGGTTGGAAAATAATGTTGTTACTTGATTTTTAAAAGAAAGTGTTCGTTTACTTAAAAATGTGAGTCACTCTTTTTTAATACTACTGGTATCGGGTGACCTTTATAAAAGAATTGGATCTTTTTAAGAAATTTAACGTACGTAATACTTTGGGGGTTAGAACCTGGCCTTCGGCATAAGATGAAAGTACTTCAAGTTGTGTGTAGTTGCCTATGTTTGTGTGTGATAGCCTTGTTGTGCAAGTACTGTTTTTCTATACCACCGCGTCTCTCGATGGAGGTGATCATTATGTATGATTCTTTATCGAGTCCCGTGAGACGGGCGAGACACGATTCCACCCGATTCTTTATCGAGTCCCATGAGATGGGCGAGACACGTATTCCACGATTCTTTATCGAGTCCCATGAGATGGGCGAGACACGTATTCCACGATTCTTTATCGAGTCCCGTGAGATGGGCGAGACACGTATTCCACGATTCTTTATCGAGTCCCACGAGATGGCCGAGACACGTATTCCACCTGTTCTTTATCGAGTCCCATGGGATGGGCGAGACACGATTCCACATGATTTATACCTAGGCTGGCGGTGAGAAGGAGTTCCACGGGCATGAGGATGACTTTAAGGGTGTGAGTCCACGACTTGACATGACTACTTTTATGTTGTAAGCGTAGTTTAGCTATCATACATGTCTCTGTTTATATAGTATCATGATTTCATTCTGATATTTGATTTCACATACTTGGTACTGTTGTCGACCTCGCCCGAGGCTGCGTTCATGCCGCAGTAGAGTACATCGGTTGTGGATCCTCGCCATGGATCACGATCAACGTATTGAGAAGCCGTTTCTCGGAGGCTTATCTTGTGGTATGTTACCACTATGCAGCAGGTTCTTGTACATTGAGGGTATGGCGGGGCCTGTCCGTCATAGTTGTTGTCACTTCTTAGAGGTGCATGAAATCTTTGTTGTGGCGAGTTTGTAAAGGATAACTGCTCAGGTTTTTATGTATATATCTGAAGGCAAGCTGTTTTGGTTGCTTTGTTTATTTATCATGTCTCTTGTTTCATGTTTATGTTTTTATTTCCGCTGATTTTCTCTGATGTTGTATCACGAGGGTGCCCGGGGTAAGGCACCAGTCACGGGCCCCGGTTCGGGTCGTGACAATGACTTAGTCAACCTAATACCATATGAGAATTTGAGTGTTCTCTCGAAGATACATTCGAGGAATGAATCCTAATTTTGGCTCAACTACCACTTTTAATCTATGTCGCAATATACCCAATACAAGGCGCGTCTCAACCTATAAGGCGTTTGAGCTTAGGACAGGATCAAAGTACATTATTCTATAAACAAGGCGTATATCTACCTCAAGTCTAAGGACTTCTATCTCTCATATGCTGATGACACTTTAGACATATATAACAAACAATACATCAGCATGTTATATCAATACTTCTACAAGTATCCATGTGTCCATCACGAGTTGCCATAACTCGTAGGAGGTGAGACATACAACATCCCTAAAGATATGATGCAAACCACATGTCGACGTATCACATATCATCGATATCCCATTCTCGATGATCATTAGTCGAAGCAATTTAAGAGTTACGTTATAATATTAATCTCTCACATTATTAATAACCACATAACCTCTAGGGATGCAATGATAGAATATTACAAACAATCAAGAAATAATTCAATAACTGCAAATGCCATAATATTAATCTCCATTAATATAAATATGAATGTGTATAAAGTACATTTTTCCTAATACAGATTGTCTCTAGGACATAAATATACTTTCAATCTCCCACTTGGACTAGAGCCAATCACCAACATATCTAATACTCATGTTCTCAAAATGACCATTATTCTTAACCAAGCTTAATCGTTTAGTAAATGGATCTGCTAGATTATTGTCTGTGGGAACATAATCTAATATAATAAATTCAGTTTCCATCATCTCTCAGAGTATGTGGTACTTCCTTGGTACGTGCTTGTTTCTTTTTGTTGATCTTGGTTCCTTTGCCTGTGCAATTTCACAAGTGTTGTCATAATAAATGGTTATTGGACAACTAGCACTCACAACTACCCCTAGTTCCTTTAGGAACTCAGAAATCGCGACAGCTTCTAGAACTTGCAAGTCATACTAAGTGCAAAAGACACATCTGGCCTAGTATAAGTCATGACATACATGATTGATCCTATAGCCGAAACATATGGTACCCTCTTCATGCGCTAATGTTCTACAGCACTAGAAGGGCAATCCTTTTTAGATAACTTGATGCCTTGACCCATTGGAAGACCACCTTCTTGGAATTCTCCATAGAAAAATGTCTAAGCACTTTGTCTATGTAGACCGACTATGACACCCCAACAATCTGTTAGGTCTATAATTATAGATCCTAATTCTCATAATGTAGCAGACTTCACCTAAGTCCTTCATCATGAAAGTATTGGACAACCACTCCTTAACTGACTACATGAGAGTCTTATTATCTCTCATTATCAATATGTCATCAACATAACTTTGAAGATGACCAGGGGGATAGAAGCCCACAGAGCGGTAGGCTAAGCCGGAAAGGGAGAGAGTTCTTCCTATGAAACTACTTGGTCTACTTCCATTTAGACTGACCTGGCTCTGGCTTAGAAGACAAAATTTCATGAGATGTAACATAAGTCGTAGAGAGAAAAGTAGGACCCGCTCATACAGCTCCCAGCCAGAAATCAATTAGCCTTCCTCTACAAGGAATGGAAGTGTGGATGAATCGACATCAAATATAGGATATATAACAATGAAAACAATACCCTCATCCTTGCATTTGCTATAAACACAAGGATCTTCTTTGCTTCTGTTACACCCCGTAAATTTAAGGAGTAAGATAAGAACATACCAAGGAATTTAAGAGTTGAAAGTTGATAGATAAGTTGACAAACATGTGTTGGACGGATTTTGAGTTTACCTTGGAGTGTTGTACCCCGGTTGTTAAGAGTTTCGAGGTGTCTAAAAGCCTAATGTGTAGTCCGTTAAATCTAGATCCCAACGCAACAAACCGTTCGTCGATTGGACATCAGAGTCAAAAGTTATGGAAGTTTCAAGTTTGGTGCCAGTGATCGGCAGCGGTTTTGATTGAAGTGCAGTCGCGGCGCCGGAATGCAGGGCCACGGCGCCGTTTGTTCTGAAGTCGCGAGGTTGCAGCTTGTGGCCGAATGCGTGGCAGCGCGCCGACATGCGGAAGATTTATTTTGGAAGTGGGCCTTGCTGGCCCGGGCGCAGCGGCGCGAGGCGGATTTTGCAGTGACGAAAAACAGTTATTCGTTTATAACCTATGGGAGGGTGACAAGTGTCCCTCTCATCCTTTTATCGATAAGTGGTCCTATATTAGGGCCAAGTCTGAAGACTTGGCCATTTCATTCATTTCATTTCCAAAACCCTCCTAAGAAAAACCCTCTCCCTCTCTCTAGTTTTGGAAGAAAACCTAGCTTTAGAGAGATTGTTGGAGCGGCAAGAAGAAAAAGTGTGGGTAAACTTGTGGAGTAACTGGTGGGAGATTTTTGTGGAAGAGGTAGAAGAAAGGGGCTTTGTGGGTTTCTCCAAAGGTAAAAGTTTTCCCTTTCTCTTGGTTATGAGCCTAAAGGTCATTATATTTTAGTAGTATAGATGTGAGCCGAAATTTGTTTTATTTTAGTGGTTTAGAATTGAGCCTAAGGTCATTATATTGTAGTAGTATAGAGTTGAGCTCGAAATTTTGTTTTATTTTGAGCAGTTTGGTTCTTGTTGTCTTGATTGAAGATGTCTAGGGCTAGATATCATGTTAGGCCTAAAAACTTGGATTGGAAAGAGTTGAAAGGAGTTTAGGATTGGTTTATTGTTGGCCAAGAATGGAATGGATTATTGGTTTATTTTGCATTATTGGGGGAGTTTGGTTATTGAATTCGACCTTAACAAAGGTGGCAAGTTAGTAGAAACAAAGGAAGTGCCGTCCAAATTGTCGTAGAATTTAGGGACTTTGCACTTAGTTACTCTACGTTCGAAGCTAGATTTTGATAGACGTTTTATGACCCTTATAGGGTTGAAGTACTACGGTAGCATATTCCTCTTAAGGGAGATAGTACTGTGGAGCATTTTGCTTATTGTCGACAATCGTCGCGAGGTATGTGATTCTTCCTATCCTCTTCAGCATGACTATTTGTAAAATATATAGTGCGGTGAGGCGTGTGATAAAGGAATTTGATTTCCCTTTTGTGCCTTGACTTGATATGAAGTGTTAAGGGCTTCGTTGTGTGGAAATAGTAGTAAAGTCTTATCCGTTAATGCTTGAATTTTCGGTGGTTAAAGAATGTGCCCTATTGGTCTCATAAATGTTTATAGTGGTAATTGGTTGGTTTAAAACATAAAATGTTATAACGGCTTTATGGGAAGTTTGTTATAACCACTTTATGTAGTTAAAAGAATGGTTTGTCGATTTCAAAAGATAAGAGAGCGGACTTGTAATTGACCTAAATGGTGTTGAAAAGTATAAAACCTAATTCGTGAGAAACGAATACTTGGTTTTAAAAGAATAACGTTACAAATTTGGAAATGGGAATAAGGATCGAACAAGTCAATGCGTGTCGATAAAGGAAAGAAGTAATGACATTAATCATATTAAAACCAAAGAAACCTCCATCCGCATAGAAGCTAAGATAAGACAAAATGACATTACATTTCCTAGATCATGCATTTGCTCTAATGAGAATTATTGAAATCAAGTTACGATTTTCCTAAAAGTTTCAAAGTAAGGAACTTCGTTTTCTAATAGAAAAGAGACTTAAGAATTTGAAGTATTTTGGTTTAAAAGAAAGGCATGATTTTGTCTTGACTTGTTTTATTAATCATAAAGTGTCGTAATAGCTTATTGGGAAGTTAGTTATAACGACTTTATGGAAAATAAAGAAATGGACTCATTATTGGATTTTAGAATGGTAACTTGATTTTGGAAAAAAGGAAGTAACTCGTTTTCAAATGTTGAACTCCTTGTGATGGAAAAACATAAGTGACTTGTTTATAAAAGGTAGGAGTACCTTGATCCTAAAGGGGTTAAGTACTTGGGTTTTAAATGGTATACTTGATGTTGTGTTAAGAAGTATTTATAGTACCTTGAGTTGTGTGTACTAGCCTATGCTTGTTGTGGTAGCCTTTGTTGTGCAAGTGTTTGGTTGTGTACCTACGAGTCACCGATGGAGGGTCGGCTATCTGGTTGATTGATGGACATACTGACGCGTTGGTTAGCCGACGTGTATGCTTCCACTGTATCGATCCTCTTTGACATGATGACACGTTGGGTAGGCCACGGGTATGCTTCCATTAGTAGTGTTATCTGGTTAGTTGTTTGGACATCTTGACCGTTGGGTAGCCAGCGGGTATGCTTCCACGATGAGTATCATCTTGTTATTTCCTTTGGGCATCGACACGTTGGATGGTCCACGGGTATGGGCCACTAGGATGGTTCCATGGCCATGCTTATACGAGTGAGATGCGGGCATGCGGCCGTTGTGCGGGTTAAACTCTCGGGTTGTATTTGAGTGATGATCTCACGGCATGAGTCCACGACTTGATCGCTTATATGTTGTGTCTTGTAGTTTGGTTATCATACATGTCTCTGTTTATATAGACTATTATGATTTGATTCTGATATTCTGATTTCACATACTGGTACTGTTGGTGACCTCGCTTGGGGCTGCGTTCATCCGCGAGTTGAGGTACGTAGCTGGCGATCCACTCTCTTAGGATCATTTGTTCGGTTCTCGGAAGCTCCATATCTCGGAAGCTTGTCACGTACGGTTCCTCTGAAGTAGTAGACTTTTGTATATTGAGGGCATGGCGGCCTGTCCCATCATTATGGTTTCAAAATTCTTAAGTGCATGCCTTTGTTGTGGCGAGTTTGTAAGGGATATGCTATTCAAGTTTTAATTTATGTACAAAAGGTAGCAGTTGAGTTGCTTTGCTTTCTTATTTCAACATTTTATATGTTTAAGTTTTATTTCCATTGGTTTTCTCGATGTTGTATCACTAGTGTCACGACCGAATCCGGGCGTGGTGGTGCTACCAGGGCACCCTAGTGATACAACATCGTAGAAAATCGGGAATAAAAATATGAACATGAATTAAGAGACAAGATAAATAAGCGAGCCAACCAAAGCTTGCCTTCATCATATATATACATAATACCCGAACATTTATCCTTTTACAAACCACCGCCCAGCGATTCTCTGCACCTCTAAGATTTACAACAACTATGACGGGGCCCGCCATACGAATGTACTGAACACAACTTCGAGAACACATACCAAAAGATAAGCCTCGGAGAAAGCGGAGCTTCCCAACACGCTGAATGTGATCCTATAAGCGGGGATCGACAGTCGATGTACCTTTACCTGCGGCATGAACGCAGCCCCCCGAAGGAGGTCAGTACAACAGGTACCAAGTATGTGAAACTGTAAAATACTGTAACTGAAATCATAATAGTCTATAAAAGCAGGAGACAGGTATGATAACCAAAATACAGTATGCAACATAAAAGCAGTCATGCCAAGTCGAGTGGAATACATTCCCGGAATGAACCGGTAGTTAAGTGAAATACATTCCCGGATGAACCGGTAATCAAGTGAGATACATTCCCGGATGAACCGGTCGTCAAGTGAAATACATTCTGGGTGAACCGTGTCAAGTGAAATACATTCGGGTGAGCCGTGAATCAAGTGAGATACATTCGGATGAACCGCCGTCAAGTGAAATACATTCCGGGTGAACCGGTAATCAAGTGAACACGATACTTGCACAACAAGGCTATCACACGTAACATGGTCAAGTTTCACAACAACAAGCATAGTAAGTTTCACCTGACTCAAAGTACTTTCATTTTATGCCAAAGTCGGGTTTTAACCCCAAGTACTACATCGTAAATCCTTTTAAAGAGATACATTCATTTTATAAATGTCACCCGATACCGTAGTATAAAACTAGAGTGATTCACGTTATTAAGTAAAACAGAACACTTTCTTTTTAAACTCAGTACCAGCGTCCTTTTCCTAAAGTTCCGGTTTGCCTAATTACAAATGCTCAAGTTTCTCATTTTAGAAAAGGTTTAGTAGTTCATAGTTTTAATCCTTTAAAACATAATTCTCCTTTAAGCGTTTTGAGAAACATATGTCTTATATGTGAGTAGGTTATTCTTGTTTATAATCAATCTTATTAAGCGGCCATGATCTAGGAAATGTAATATCATTTTGTCTCATCTTAGTTTATGCGGATGGAGGTTTACCTTGGTTTTAATACGATACATCATTATTCAATACATTTTCCTTTATTAACTTATTGCGGTAGTGCTGCCGATACACATTCGATTTCGAAATCGGTAAAACATTATCCCTTAAATAAAACCAAGTACTCATTACTCACGAATGAGGTTTCACACAAACATCCACATTAAAACAAATAAGTTAAGTCTCTTATCTTATAAGATCAAGTCTCTTAACCAACATCTAAAACATTCTTAAGCCGTTATACCTAACTTCCCAAAAAGCTAGTATAACTCTTAAGCTTTCAAAACCAAGTAATACTCATTCTTTCAAAGCGATTCATAAATCTTTTGAAATACTTCAAGTTCTTTATTAACACATATCAAGTCGATTATTATTCAAATCGATTACCTTTTAAAAACCACGAGGTATTTGCTTATCCACATAACGCTATTATAACGACTTCCCATAAAGCCGTTATAACACTTTATGTTTTAAACCAATCAAATACAATTAGCGTATCGTCTACCGTACTACATAGTTCACACATATCATGCTAGAAGAGACAGGAAGAGGTTCACATACCTCGCGGCGATTATCGACAAAAAGCAAGACGCTCAGTACCTCAAACCGTCGGCTACACTCTCGGTCAAGCGGATCACTCCACCGTAGTACTACAACCTATAGAGGCCACAAAGCGCCTATTAAAATCTTTAGACACAAGTTCCATATTTCTCTGAGAAAATTCGGCACCTCCCCATGACAGCGTTAATCTCTCCTCTATCGAGTGGCTATCAAGCCAACCGAGGGTTAAACATCTAACCTAACGGGTACAATTCTACTCCACGGTACTACTACACAAGTCTCATGTCTGATTGCTTCTCTTATTTAAATTGAGGCTTAAGTCGCAAGACATTCTGTAAGTATTATTCAGCTTAAGTCAAAGACATTGCCGACTACTACGTTGATTCTTTATATAGTATACTTCAACTATATATTCAACAATATGTAATTTCCAATTACAATAGAGGGACAAGATATTTACCTCGGTAAGCCCAAAATTATCCTAGTTTAAAGTCGCTCACCGAGCAAGGTTTAGCTCCTAAGTGCGCGCTCGACCCGCCTCCAAACTACCCTGAAGTTCTAACCAACTTCTACTTACAACTTCAACAACGGGTGAAGATTTCCTTAGGGTTTCGTTTTAGTGAGTGAGGAAGTATAACGGTATTTTAGGCTTGTATCGTGTAACCTTGGGAATACTACAAGGTATTAGGGCGAGTATTTGGACATTATAACAATACTAGGAGAGTATTTCTACACCACAAAGGGGTATTATACGAAGCAACTAGGCTAGGGGTACCTGCGGCAAAACACCACAAAGGGGGGGTGGCTCTCGGCCAGGGCTCTCAAAGGGGAGGGGTGTGGTGGGCCAACTACAGGGAGGAGGAAGAGAACTTTAAGACTTAGGAAGATTTTGGATGAAGAAGTCTTCCAAAGGGTGGGGTATTTATAGGTCAAGCAAAGGCCAACCAATGGCCAAGATGCATCAAGTGTATAGCAAGTGTAGGGCTAGATTTCCACCATGTGTACCTTATCCATCTACCACACAACTTGCACAAAATATCCTACCAACTAAAGCTCTCTTTTTCGTCCACCATTACCGCTTCACTCGAGGCGATGTGAGGTGACACATGTCACCTCCGTTGGTCCAAAATGTTCGATCTCTCGGAAAATTCCGCAAAAATTATAAATGACATAGCGAAAATTCCCTACGAAAGTGTGAAAGCGTTTAGTCAAACGACTCTAGCAGGGTGTTGTGTACAAATAAATTTCGGCCTAATCCTCAATCGAATTTTCACGTGCGTCCTTACGTACATACTCGGAAAATACGGTATAACATTCTCCCTCCCGAAACATTAGTCCGAATGTTCCTTCTCGCGGATAAAGATGAAGTTCTTCTAACACGTTTCCAGCCACGCGTAGCGCAAACATAACACACGTACTCTTCCTTAAGGCCATTCCCGGCCTTCACGATCTGCTTCTGGTCGAACATATCCACGAACTCATACGATGGTTACCAAAACTTGGGCCTAGCACCCTCGTGACCCTACCACCTGGTGGGACCACCCAGGTGACCCACCGAAGCAGTGCGGGTTGGCCCAACATGGCTGACCCCGTCCCAGTCGCGCCAACTCTTGCTCGCCGACGCGGAACAATCTTGCTAAATCACATCATGAAAGATACCACTTTCATTTATCCACCAGGACTTATCACACAATACTTTCTAGGCATAAAATGCACTCGACAAGGATCACTCGCAAAATCTTGTACCCGAAGGCGGCGCTACATCTAAGGCCTCAGTTGTAATATTCTAAGGTTCATCATTCCCTACCCTGTGCTTACCCTTTTTCCCAACTGTGTTCCTAAATCACATTTTAGCACAAAGCTATCCGAACATAATACCTAACACATTAACATAACATCAAAACATACAAGCCTACAGAGGGTTAAGGATATACACAAGCTACCGCTCCACTCTAATCGTAAGTACGCCTGCGGGTATGCGTATGAACTGCAGGCGATGAACACGCGATCCGGTAAGGCTGCGCGCTGCGGTACCTCTCCTATAAGTACGATCTCTTGTCACATGGCCACGCGGCGCAGTGAAGCAAGCACCCGATAAAAAGACGACATTCCGGGATGATGTTTGCCGCATCGTGCCTGGCTGAGGGCGTGAATCTGTTGGCTAGAACCCGTATATATCGTGAACGGAAGCCACGGAGCTCGGCCGGCTCGAATACCACGAGCGTCCGGCGGCGTGGGGACCACTGCATCTTGGTGGAGGTACATAACTAGCTTTCTTCTTGGTGCGGTCGCCTTGAAAGTTACCAAAGGACCTGCCGCGTCACGGCCTCTTCTGTGACCTCGGTCGTTCCGTCGATCTCTCGTGCCTCGCGTCTGGTGCATGAGCTGCGTGCGGGCAATGTCCATGCCGGTGAAGGGCTACACCGAACAAGCCTGCGCAGTACTCATCGGCCCGGTGGCGTGGCGGTGTACTCTGTCCTCCATGTCGGCTACTCGGCGGGGACATCTGAGCTAATGAGTCGAACTCCACATTGTACTCTCTAACCGTCGCGAGTCCCGCCTCAGCGTCAAAATCACATCGGCGAGCCCTCCTCATCGTGGGGGCAAGAAATGTGCAAGAAAAGCCGCGAGAACTTCGTCCCATACGGTGGAGGTGCATGCTCTTCCGGGACAACTCCGCGAATCAAACGGTCAAGCTGCAGTATCACGCGGTGATGCGAACCTAATACCACCGACTACGCCGCGAGGCTCGATCACTCTCATGATCATTGTGTTTGTCGGATAAACTCACGAGGTCGTCCTCGGCTCGATCCATAGAACAACGGCGGGCTCTGACTCGAGAAAGTCACGTAGCCTCAGCCCATGCGCTCGGGGGTGAACTACGGGTGCTGCAGGAAATTTGGGCTGCTGCGTCGGTAGATCCTCATATCGGCCACGACCACGGCGATGGCGCCATCTCCTTGTACCCGTCTCATACGCTCCGGTGTGGGGGAGGCTCGAGTCTTGTAGTCTCGGCAGCTGCTGCGACTCTAAGCTTCTCGGTCTTTGGCGGCGTCACGAAACCGCCGTCGGAAGCCTTATCTCAGTCTTGGCCGGGCTGCGCGCCGTACTCCTCTGTATCCAGCTAGCGACTCCTGCTGCCTTGCCGTCTGATGCAGGTTGCCTTACGGAGGCATAGCGGTAAAAATGAAATCGTCGGAGGGTCCGACTTATCACACGACTTCTAAGGCGCGATCTCGGAATGAGAAGAATGGAAACCAATCCTAAATGTCCTATAGCCTCACGATTATAGATGTGGTGCACAACACACCGATAATCAAGACTTACTAGACACGTGCTGTAGACACTTTCAGAGACTAATCGCTCGATACCACTTTTGTCACGACCGAATGGGCCGTGGTGGTGCCTACCGGGCACCCTGGTGATACAACATCGAGAAAATCGTGGAAATAAAAACATGAACATGAATTAAGAGACAAGATAAATAAGCAGGCCAACCAAAGCGATTTGCCTTCATCATATATATACATAATACCGACAGTTATCCTTTACAAACCACTCTTAGCAGTTCTCTGCACTCTAAGATTTACAACAACTATGGGGCGGGGCCCGCCATACCACGAATGTACAAGAACCTACAACTCGGGAACACATACCAAAAGATAAGCCTCGGAGAAGCGGAGCTTCCCACGGCCCGAATGTGATCACATAAGCGGGGATCGGCGATCGATGTACCTTTACTGCGGCATGAACGCAGCCCGAGGAGTCGATACTGGCAATTGCAGTATGTGAAGCGTAAAATCATGCTGAAATCATAATAGTCTATATAAAGCGGGAGACATGTATGATAACCAAACTACGATTCACAACATAAAGCGATCATGCCAAGTCGAGTGGAATACATTCGGAATGAGCCGTAGTTAAGTGAAATACATTCCGGATGAACCGGTAATCAAGTGAGATACATTCGGATGAACCGTGTCAGTGAAATACATTCGGGTGAACCGGTAATCAAGTGAAATACATTCGGGTGAGCCGTGTAATCAAGTGAGATACATTCGGATGAGCCGGTCGTCAGTGAAATACATTCCGGGTGAACCGGTAATCAAGTGAACACGATGCTTGCACAACAAGGCTATCACACGTAACATGGTCAAGTTTCACAACAACAAGCATAGGCAAGTTTCACAACTCAAAGTACTTTCATTTTATGCCAAAGTCGGGTTTTTAACCCCAAAGTACTACATACGGTAAATCCTTTTAAAGAGATACATTCGTTTTATAAATGTCACCCGATACGTAGTATAAAACTAGAGTGATTCACATTATTAAGTAAACGAACACTTTCTTTTTAAACTCAAGTACCAACATCCTTTTCTAAAGTTCGGTTTGCCTAATTACAAATGCTCGAGTTTCTCATTTTAGAAAAGGTTTGTAGTTCATAGTTTTAATCCTTTAAAACATAATTCTCCTTTAAGCGTTTTGAGAAACATATGTCTTATATGTGAGTAGGTTATTCTTGTTTATAATCAATCTTATTAAGCAGCCATGATCTAGGAAATGTAATATCATTTTGTCTCATCTTAGTTTCTATGCAGATGGAGGTTTCTACTGGTTTTAATACGATACATCATTATTCAATACATTTTCCTTTATTAACGCTGCAGTGGTCCTGCCGATACACATTCTGATTTCCGAAATCAGTAAAACATTATCCCCTTAAATAAAACCAAGTACTCATTACTCACGAATGAGGTTTCACACAAACATCCACATTAAAACAAATAAGTTAAGTCTCTTATCTTATAAGATCAAGTCTCTTAACTTCTAACATCGGTAAAACATTCTTAAGCCGTTATACCTAACTTCCCAAAAAGCTAGTATAACTCTTAAGCTTTCAAAACCCAAGTAATACTCATTCTTTCAAAACGATTCATAAATCTTTTGAAATACTTCAAGTTCTTTATTAACACATATCAAGTCAGTTATTATTCAAATCAGTTACCTTTTAAAAACCACAAGGTATTTGCTTATCCACATAAAGCTATTATAACCGACTTCCCATAAAGCCGTTATAACACTTTATGTTTTAAACCAATCAAATACAATTAGCACGTATCGTCACCGTACTACATAGTTCACACATATCATGCTAGAAGAGACAGGAAGAGGTTCACATACCTCGCGACGATTATCGACAAAAAGCAAGACGCTCCAAGTACCTCAAACCGTCGGCTACACTCTCAGTCAAGCAGATCACTCCACACGTAGTACTACAACCTATAGAGGCCACAAAGCGCCTATTAAAATCTTTAGACACAAGTTCCATATTTCTACAGAAAATTGAAGACCTCCCACATGGCGGCGTTAATCTCCTCTCTATCGAGGCTATCAAGCCAACCAAGGGGGTTAAACATCTAACCCTAACGGTACAATTCTACTCCACGGTACTACTACACAAGTCTCATGTCTGATTCGATTCTCTTATTTAAATTCGGGCTTAAGTCGCAAGACATTGCTGTAAGTATTATTCAGCTTAAGTCAAAAGACATTGCCGACTACTACGTTCAGTTCTTTATATAGTATACTTCAACTATATATTCAACAATATGTAATTTCCAATTACAATAGAGGGACAAGATATTTACCTCGGTAAGCCCAAAATTATCCTAGTTTAAAGTCGCTCACGAGCAAGGTTTAGCTCGACTCGTGCGCTCGACCGCTCCAAACTACCCTTAGAAGTTCTAACCAACTTCTACTTACAACTTCAACAACGGGTGAAGATTTCCTTAGGGTTTCGTTTTAGTGGTGAGGGAAGTATAACGGTATTTTTACGGGCTTGTATCGTGTAACCTTGGGAATACTACAAGGTATTAGGGCAAGGTATTTGGACATTATAACAATACTAGGAGAGTATTTCTACACCACAAAGGGGTATTATACGAAAGCAACTAGGCTAGGGGGTACCTCACGGCAAAACACCACAAAGGGGTGGCTCTCGGCGAGGGCTCTCAAGGGGAGGGGGTGTGGTGGACGAACTACACAAGGGAGGGAGGAAGAGAACTTTAAGACTTAGGAAGATTTTTGGATGAAGAAGTCTTCCAAAGGGTGGGGTATTTATAGGTCAAGCAAAGGCCAACCAATGGCCAAGATGCATCCAAGTGTATAGCAAGTGTAGGGCTAGATTTCCACCATGTGTACCTTATCCATCTACCACACAACTTGCACAAAATATCCTACCAACTAAAGCTCTCTTTTTCGTCCACCATTACCGCTTCACTCAAGGCGATGTGAGGTGACACATGTCACCCTCCGTTGGTCCAAAATGTTTCGTCTCTCGGAAAATTCATAAAATTATAAATGACATAGCCGAAATTCCCCTACGAAAGTGAAAACGTTTAGTAAAAACGACTCTAACCGGGTGTTGTGAACAAATAAATTTCGGCCAAGCCTAATCCTCAAATTCGAATTTTCTACGTACGTCCTTACGTACATACTCGGGAAAATACGGGGTATAACAACTAGGGTGCCCGGGGTAAGGCACCAGTCACGGGCCCGGGTTCGGGTCGTTACAGCTTCTAACAAAATCATATGACTTGATAGCCTTGTCAAAGCAAATGTTCCAACTCGTTGAGGCTTGCTTAAGCCCATAAATGTACTTGCGTAGCTTGCACATATCATTTGGTTTTGACTCGCATGAAAAACCCTCGTTTTGTTTCATATACACTTGCTCAATTAGATTACCATTGAGGAATGCAGATTTGACGTCCATCTGACAAATGTCATAGTCATAATATGCATCTATCGCAAGCAAAATCCGAATAGACTTAATCTTAGCAACATGTGAAAAGGTTTCATCATAATCGACACCAGACTGTTTATTATAACCTTTAGAAACCAGTCTAGCTTCATAAGTCTGAACGTTGCCAAATGCATCAATCTTCTTCTCTAAGACCCATTTGCATCCTATGGGTTTAACCCCATTTGGAAAATCAACCAAGTTCCACACTTTATAGATGTACATAGATTCCATTTCGGATTTCATGGCTTCTTTCCATATCTTTGAATCAATGTCCACCATAGCTTCGTTGTAGGTGGTAGGCTCATCATCATCTAGATTATATATCTCACTATGTGTTTACACAAGTAGATTTAGACTTTATGGAAGACGATGAGTTCTTACAGACCTACGGAGTTGATTGTTTTGTAGTTCAGTTCTAGATATGTTCTGACTGTGATAAGGTTCTTGTGTGTTGGGTGATCCACCAACATGAGAGCTTTCAGGAATATCATTTTCATGTCTTTCCTGAATGGTAGAAGGTGCAATGACTGCACTTTCTCCCAAGGTCTGTGTAGGAGGGTCTTGCATTTCTGCATCATTCCTCGCAACACTCCCACTGGCCGAAGGGCGTATCCTAAGTACCCAATCTTTGCCAAAAGCTTCCACTGAACTCTTGCCTTGATCATTCGGCAAGGATTCAACCTCTATGTTACTTTTTGTTCTTGAATTTCTTCATGTTCTATCTCTGTGCAGATCTCCTCCTTGTAGACCTATTCTTCTTCGAGGAAAGTTGTGTTCCTAGAAACAATGATCTTATGTTCGCTAGGAAGATATAAATAGTATTCCTTAGTTTCCTTTGGATACCCTACAAAGTAACATTTCTCACTCTTGGATTTCAACTTATCAGTGAACGTCTTTTTGACATATGTAGGTGTCACGACCCGACCCCGGGCCCGGGACTGGTGCCCTACCTGGGCACCCTTATATACATACAATACAAAATAACCGCGGAAGATAAGTAACACACTTTTTTTTAAAACAAATGCAAAGCCGATAAGGCTGCCATAATATAAATCACCCATAAGGGCCTACACTATTCAATAATGTAATTACAACTCTAGTCAGTCCAGCCCACATATGAATACAGACCTCTAAAATTTTGAACCAATACCATGACGGGACAAGGTCCCGCCATACCCCTGAATATACATAGCCATTATGACAAGCTCTAGAACATTGGAGCCATCTCAAAATGCTGAACCAGGATCCTAAGACGCGGATCCACAACTGTGTACCTAAACCTGCAGACATGAACGCAGTCCCCCCGAAGGGGACCGTACACAGGTACCGAATATGGAACGGAAATAATGTACAGTAAACAGATCATAACTGTACAAAAGAATGACAGGGGCAAGTATAAAAAGTAAATACCAGATCCTACCATGTCATTACAACTCATGAACTTAATCGTACATCGTTATCTTTTCCCATTTTTCAATAAGAGTTATAGTCAAATTCTTACGTACATATTTAGGAAAAATCATCAAGTTCATTACCATATAACTTACTTACCTTGCATAACATAATCCGGTCATTTATGGAGGGACGCCTTATTTTGGAGTTCACTTTGATTATCCATACATAATCACGTAACCCGGCCCATTTGCGGGACACGGAGAAGTCATACAAAAGACTTCCCACGAAGGTATACTGCCCGACCCATTCTAAGGCGTGATAAAGTCACATAAGTCTGCCCATAAAGGTATACTGCCCGGCCCAATCTGGGACGCGATAAAGTCACATAAGTCTGTCCATAAAGGTATACTGCATAAAAATAGGAAGCTTATGATCAACTTAGGGTCACCTGCCCATAGTATCATTTGGCAATCCTACTCCTGGGACTATTTCACCCGCATAGGTCCTGTGGACCCGCAATGAGGTCATCCGCCTCTCATGGGACTATTTCACCCGCATAGGACTATTTCACCCGCATGGGCCCGGTGGGCCCGCAATGAGTACAAACGCCGCACTCACATCATGGGTAGCAAGTCCATGGAATAAGTAGTAACCCAGGAGTTTACCACGTAAGAATTTCCTAACCCAGCACAACCGGCTATTATACATAACATAAGCACTACCGGCTTATCATACATAAAATAAGCATTACCGGCTTATCATACATAACATAAGCACTACCGGCTTATCATACATAACATAAGTACTACCGGCTTATCATACATAACATAAGCAAGTTAAGAAATCCCCTAACTTCTTATTAACCTCATTTATATGCACCCTCATTTTAGTTTACTTAAGGCACTAACATGTCCTTATAAAATCCGGGAATTTAACCTAAAGTTCTACATACTTCTGTTCCTTTAAAAGAACCCTTTTTATATTAAAACCCCAAGATACTAACACCCGTAGTATCAAGACATGTCTACATTTCAAACAAGTCACTATATTTTTAGAAATACATTTTCAGGCTTCTAAAATCAAGTGACCCTTACTTTAGAACTTTAAGCAATTAATACCGTTAAATCAATTTGCCCTTCTTTATTTCAAGTTATTTCTTGGTTTACATTACTAGAGAAAACCATTCTTTTAACCTTCCATAAAGTTGTTATAACCAATTTCCCATAAAACCGTTATAACTCTTTATGTCTTAGACAAATTCATTCTTTTTATAACCAAGAGACTTATACTTTCAAATCAAGTTACATAGCTTTCAAAATACTTCAAGTCTCTTATCTTTAGAAATCAAGTTTCTTAACTTTAGAAATCAAGTCTCTTATCTTTAGAATATCAAGAAATCAATACTTTCCAAATCAAGTATTCTACACTTTTAAATCAAGTCATTCCTTCATTTAAGAATCAAGTCTCTTAACTTGAAAAATAAAGTCTCTTAACCTTTCAAGAATTCAAGGTTCATAGTCTTAAAACTTCATACGTAAACTCTTTAAATTAAGTAACATATACTTTTATGCGTTGTGAATAGGTTATACTTGTTTATAACGATCTTATTAAAGCAGCCATGATCTAGAAAATGTAATACAATTTTGTCCTATCTTAGCTTCTATGCAGATGGAGAATTCTACTCATTTTAATTTAATTGATTGCCGATACATTTTCTTTTATTAACGCTGCAATGGCTTGTTCGATACTTATCCTCATTCGTGCAATAACATAGCAAAGGCAACTTGACTCCAAATACTTCCTAACGACTCTTACCAACATCCCCCATAAGACTTGGTAATAACTTAGGATAACTTAGACGTAACCTTTACATAGAGTAAATCAACATACATACCTCTTAACTTCTAACAGTAGAAGGAATCATGAAATAGCGCCACATGTATATTCCATATATAGAATCATGTCAAAAGAATGAAGAGGTTCACATACCTCGCGGCGATTATCGACAAGTAGCAAAATGCTCCAAAGTACTTTAACCTTGATAGTTATTCCATCCTTTAAGTAGAATACGATATACGTAGTACTGCAACCTATAATGGCCATATTACTTCTATCAATATCATAGTTACTTAGTATAAGATTTATACCAAATAATGCCCTCTAATTCTACCGAAATTCGGGCAGCACTTCCTTTGTTTCTACGTACTTTTCCACCTTTTCCAAGGCCCGTATTCATCAACCAAAATGCCACATTTAAGGCTCAACCAAACAGCTAACCAAAGGGGATTACACGCCTAACTGGACATGTAAAATTCTGCCCCACAATTCATATATAATAGTCCATTATTATTAAGGCCAATCTCGACTACAATAATGACAACATATAGCCCTTTTTCCATTCCTTTTAACCCAAGTCGTTATTCCAACATGTTATACAAGTCATAACAATTATAACAACTAAATTCTCTTTCTTGTATAACATGTGACGATTATAACTGACAACAAAATTGATTAACATCTTCAATGGCTAATATGTCATTTCTCGGCTTTTAACCTTCCAATGTATCTTAACTCTTATTAAGCTTCATTCCTTATATCACAAGTTCATTTATCAATTACTACAATATGTAATCTTCAATTACATAGGAAGACAAGGATCATTACCTCAATAAGCCCAAAATATTCCAAGGATCTCGCCCGCTTTAGCTCTTTTCCGCAACTCCTCTTCTTTACGACCCAATCCGCAATTAATGACCCTTAGAAGCTTCTAACCAACTTCTATTCTTGCTTTAATACCAAAAGTGAAGAACACCTTAGGATTTGTTTTAAATCCTAACCACGTTTCGTGAAGATATAGGGAAGGTGGGAGTTCAATCTTGGCTAATCCCTTAGTTAATATCCTTCATCTAGTGTGTAATAACAACACTTGTAAGATTCAACAATCCTTGCCTTTGGTTCTTGGCCAAATAAAAAATGAGAGAGAGAGAAGAGCAAGTATTTGGATGAAGTTTTTGTGTAGAATGGCCAAGTCTTGCAAGACTTGGCCAAGATATAGGCCTTTTTCTTGTTCTACAAGTTGGGAGGGACACTTGTCGCCCTCCCATAGGTCCCTTACATAAATATCTTCTACTTTTTCCCCATTTCCGCAAAAGATCCCGCCTCGGCGTCGCGGCCCTGCAGCCGGCGCCACACCGCAACCAGGACAATTTCGGGGTTTTGGCGCCATGGCCTGCGATCGGCCATGGCCGACTCGTCTCTTCATCGGTGATCTTGTAATGTCCATAACTTTCTACTCCAATTTCCTATTGATGAGAGGTTTATGGAGTTGGAAACTAGACTCAATGAACTTCATATTAGGCTTTTGAAAAACCTAAAACTCTCAATATACTAGGAGATATAATGCTCCAAAGTCGACTGAAAAACTGTCCAAAAAATATTCTGCCAACCCTTTTTTTTTCTTTGTTTCAAATTTGAATCTTATTTCCTTTCGTACGTTCTCATCTCATCCTCTTGGAATTACGGGGCATAACAGTAGGACACCCCCAGGGCCTCATGTATTTAAGAGTTGGCTTCATGCCACACCATATCTCATACGACGTCTTTTCAACTGATTTGGAAGGAATAACATATATCGATGTTTGTATAGCATATCCCAAAGGTATGTTGGTAAAGCTGAAAAGCTCATCATGGATCGAACCATATCTAGTAGTGTTCGGTTTATCCTCTCGGCAACACCATTCATTTGTGGTGTTCCAGGAGGTTTCCATTCTGAATGAACTCCATGTAACTTCAAGTAATCTCGAAATTCTTTACTTAAGTATTCTCCCACTCGATCAGATCGAAGAGTCTTGATACTCTTTGCGAGTTATTTCTTCACTTCACACTTGTACTCCCTGAACTTTGTGACAGCCTCAGACTTGTGTTTCATAAGATACACATATTCATACCTTGTCAAGTCGTCTGTAAAAGTGATGAAGTAAGGGAAACCACCTCTAGCTTGAGTAAAAAATGGTCCACATACGTCAGTATATACCAACTCAAGCACTTCCTTGGCTCGTATCCCCTTTCTCGAAAGAGGCTTGTTGACACCCAATTTTGTCCCATCTTTTTGACTATTTGTTGCAATTTTAAGTATTTTTGACATCACATTTTTTATCATCATTTTTACATTTTTTCTTATAGTAATCATATTTTTTACCTAATATACTATGTTTTAGTTTTTATAAAATTGCATCGCATCTTTTATTGTTATTAATTGTTAATTAAGCACTGAGTATTTCTTAATATTATATTTTTTATTATTACACCTTTATTTTTATTTTTTTATAATTTTGCATCTCTTTAAATAATTCTTCTTTAATTAATAAACCACTCTTTATTTTTTAAAACACAACCCAAAATATTCTACCCTACATAATAAATAAAACCCCAAAAATCAAGCCCAAACTCCATTAATTATTAAAAAAAAAACCGGCCAGGCCCAACCGGCTTCCCCCTTGTCCCTTAGCCCAGCCCACTCGACCCAACACGCATCCCCTTAAAACATTTCCCTTCCCTTTCTTTTAATATACTAACCTAAACCCTACCCTCTCCAATCTTCCCCCATACCCTTTCCCATCCGCGGCGCCACCCTAATCCCCGCCGGATTTTCCGGCAGATTTTCTGCCGGAAAATCCGGTCCTTTTTCCGCACCCCCCTCTTTAATATATACACCCCTCATTTCATTTTGAAAAAGGAGGTACCAACCCAGCCGATACACACATTCTTTGTATTTTTACCCTTTATCATCTTCTTCAGCCAACAATCCATAGACCCATTTTTATTTTCCATATACTCACATCTTTTTCATCATTCTCTCACCATTTCCATTCCCAAACCTCACACACCACGACCTCCTTTCCCGTCGACCTCACCCGCACACTCCCCATTCCCGTCGACCCTCACACACATATTCCCGTCGACCTCACCCCGTCGAACCAACAACCTCGTCGAACCAACACCACATTCGTCAAACCAATACTCATCGGCGAACCCCACTGTACCGTCGACCACTCCAACTGACCCGTCGACCCCCACACCCTCATTTCCCGTCGTCCACACCCCTTCGCTGACAACCACAACGAGCTACCACCACTCATTTTCGCCATTTTAATGGACTGATTTTCAGTCATTTTCTGGATAGATTTTGTGGCTATCTTGTTACTAATTTTTTAGTTGTTTGCTACTGAGTTTTGGACATGTTGTTAGACTGATTTTCGTCATTGTTGCTAGCTGATTTTTGCCCATTTTTGCTAATAATTTTATGGTTACTACTAAAAAGATTTTTTGCCATTTTTGGACTGATTTTGGTTATTGTTGCTGGACTAATTTTCGGCTATTTAAACTGATTTCGGCTATTTGGTTACTGATTTTAGGCCATTGTTGCTACTGATTTTCGGTTATTTGTTGGCTGATTTTTGCCATGATTTTGGTACTAATTTTGGGCGATTTTGCCCCTTCTTCATTTTATTAAGCTGATTTTGAACAAGATACTACGATATGGCCGATGAAGGAATCTCCGTTTAATTTCCAAGGCCTCCCATGTATAAAAGACGGGTTTCATTTTTAGTTTACTTATTAATTCTTGTCGCTATTTTAGAATTATTTACTCTCTTACTAACACTTTAACTAAGTGTCTATATAGGTACACAGAGATACATTTCAAGAAGATACCTTCGGAAATTTATTTTTGTCACTGTATTTAAATTCAGTTTTTTATTTCATTCTGTATTATATTTTCAAACATTCTTTTCTTTAAAGTATATATCTTTCAAATACATATATTTCTAAAGCATGATAGATAATTAACCTAGGTTTGACCGGATAACCGCAAGTTAGCGGATCTTAAAGGATGCCTAATCCCTTCCTTTTAGGATAATAAAGAACCTTGATCCAGAATCTCATTAATTTCGCAGACCATTAAATGGAGATCGATTGCAGTACTTTTATTGCAATAGTTCAAGTGTCCTAATTCACTTAACTAATTAGGTGGCGACTTCTCAATACAAGCATTTTTCTCTGTCCAGGGAACCGCGCCAAAAGAGCAACATTGCAGCACCGTTCGGACCCCGAGGTCAAAAATGGGCGCGACAGCATGGCGACTCTGTTAGCGATTTTCCACACGCTTAACGCAAGTGTACGTAGCGTTACAAGTAATATAGTCTAGGTAAGACCGAATATCGTCCTCAGGGATTAGTGTTCAATTACCAAACATTTATCCTATGGTATCTATTTGGTTGTCGATATTTTGTTGTGGTTTTTTATCTATGAACTACTGAACAATTATAAAATTTAACTAAATTACTTTACTTAAATCAAATATGGTGGAAATAGGGCTTCCAATCTCCTCAACTATTCACTCGCCTTAATCCTTAATGCAACAATAAAGGTTTTTCTTCTATGTTAAGATAGCAGGTTAACTAGATCGTTTTATATTCTGGTTAGGATATATAAACACTCAACCCAAGTGCAGAAATCTTCTATATTTCTATGCCAGATTTTACCACATAGGAGGATTAAGAACAATAACCTATAAAACTACACAAGTATCGGGGTACTTTCGTCCACGATTTTAACCTATGTTTATTCAACTATAGCATATTCAAATCTCCCCTTTCAGATTTCGATTCGAAATCATATAAGTGATGATAACTAGTGATCAATTAATTACTAAGCAATCAAAACAACTATTGAATAAATCTTAACTATATGAAGAATAAACCAAATTAATGCATTAAGTCATAAAGACGAGGTTCAAGCGATTCGAAAGGAAATCCCTAAATAAAGTTTAGCTCCTAGCCATAGACATGCTAAGAACCAAAAGATTATCCAACATAAACTGAAAGTAAATAAAGTAAATAAAGTAAAGAAAGAAAAATACTTAAGAACAAGTCTCTAATCTTGAAGCCTCCGAGAAATTATGTTATGTGATAAATTAGGGATTGTGTCACACTTGAAAATCTGCCCAAAGGGCTTTTTATAGCCTCACAAAACGTGTCCCACTTTTCCTTCTTTGCCTTGGCCCATTCTTTCTCGGATTTGGCAAAATTCCCGCGTTGGCGCCATGGCCCTGCAGAATGGCGACGTGGCGCCGAAACTCCTGCAACTTCTCAGAACATTGGGCGTCGTGGCCCTGCAATCTCTGATGGATTGGCGCCACGGCGCCGCCCTGTTCTCGTCCGGGATGCCAACTTTCGTCTCTTTTGGCTCGGGAACCTCCTTTTCTGCCCTCTTTTTGCATCTTTTCTCCACGTTGCCTTTTTAAACCACTGTGACTCAAAAGAAAGAAAAATTATCCTAACACGACACATATTTGGACAAAAATGGGTAAAATACTAACTAAAAATGACTCAAAAGGTGTATATAAAATATGCCTAACAAACACCCCCAAACTTAACCATTGCTCGCCCTCAAGTAAAGATCAAAAATAGAAACAAAGACACGAAAGAAAAGAAAATAATAGACTCAATGACACTGGTCAACCTGCTTCACAAATGTCACTAGAAAAGCATGAAGGTTAGTAGGATAATATGCAGGAACATGTATAACATGGATTTTTAGCATTCTAAACTCTCAAGTAAGATATTTCGCAAACTCAGTTCAATCATGCTCAATGGAAGTAGGAATACTTAACATATGCATGTCAAATTCAAAATTCTATGGCATGTTCACTTGCTATTCTCCACTAATCATAGATACACATACTAGAGATCTTCAGGACTTTTCAGGGTTGTAATGTAGGCTTGGGAAATGGTAGGTAAAAATAGGCATTTAGGTTCAAATTACGTACCATAAGCTCTTTTTCTTTCAACTATTTTCCTTCCTTTTGATTTTATTTTCTAACCTCACACCTATCTTTTCCCTCTCTTGTTTTGAGAGAATGAGGTGCATTATGAATAACAAGCACCCCCAGACTTAGGCTTTTTCCTATTTATTTTCATTGGGGTGCATAAATTTGTTCACTCTCTTTTTGTCTCTTTTTCAACACTTTTCATTCCAAACATCTTCAATTTTTCACTTATGGTACAAACATGGAATTATATGGTGTCAAAGAAAATATCTTATTTTAGGCTAAAAGGGGCTGACTAGGGATACAATATATTGTCAGGGATAGGCAGGGTAAGTAGGGCTAACAAAGAAATGTCTGAGTTATCTCCCTAACATGTACATCCTAACTATTTCGCCTCAAATAACAAGCAAGTATACACATAGGCTTTATCATTAACAATGCATAAATTAAGCACAGATACCCCAAATACTTTGATTTCATGAGTCCTTGGCTTACCTAACTTAAGCGTTCAGATTTTTCTGCTTCTAATTCCATTACATTATCCCACTTTACTTCACTAGGCGTTTCAAGTAACTACAGCACACATGATCATAAAAAACAAATTGACTCATATAAAACATAAAAAAAGACTAAAAAATAAACAAAATAAACTAAGAACCCCCCAAACTTAAATCACACATTGTCCCCAATGTGTACAGGACTAAAAAAAATGGGACAACTTACAGATTTATGGTTTAAAATGGTGGTGGTGGCTGATAGTGCATGTCGGAGAATCTTCGATAGGCGCCGCGGCCCTGTATTTCGGAGCTGTGGCCCCCAAACTTCTGTGGGCTCTCTGATCTTTAAGCGCCGCGACACTGATGTTTGGCGCCACACCGCCATTTTTCCTGCGGCTCCCTCTCTGCTTCTAGTCCGTGATTTTCCTGGGATTTCAAGATTGTGAGTCTGTTCATGAGAAAAACTAACAAACTTTCTAAAGTGTTGGGTTGCCTCCCAACAAGCGTTGTCTTTAACGTCTTATAGCCGAACGTCGGTTCTTCTTTATATTGGCTTGAGATTGGTCACAAAGCTCACATGTTCCATGTCATTGATCAAGTAGGGTTTCAACCTCTGTCCGTTCACTTTGAATGGGGCTCTCTCTCTCCCTCCTACTTCAACTGGGTAATAGGGAAATACTCTTTCAACAGTGTATGGGCCTGACCATAGAGATTTGAGCTTGCCTGGAAAAGCCTCAACCTTGAGTTGAATAATAACACTTGTTGTCCTGATTGGAAATCTTTAGGGACCAAGCTTTTTTCTTGCCATGTCTTGGTTCTTTTCTTGTAGATCTTTGCATTCTCATAAGCGTTGTATCTGAATTCATCCAACTCACTCAGCTGTAGCAACCTCTTCTGCCCTGCTTCCTTGGCATCCATGTTCAGCTTCTTCATTGCCCAATAAGCCTTGTGTTCTAACTCTACTGGCAGATGACATGCTTTCCCAAAAACCAACCGATATAGCGACATTACAATGGGAGTTTTGAACGTTTTTCTATACGCCCATAGTGCGTCATCCAACTTGATAGACCAATTCTTCCTTGAGCCATCCACAGTCTTTTCTAGTATGTTTTTCACTTCCCTGTTAGAAATTTCCGCCTGAGGATGGTAGGGCAATGTGGTACGGTGGTAGACTCTATAGCGGGAAAGTAGTGTATCAAGCTGCTTGTTGCAAAAGTGGCTTCCTTCATCACTGATGATGGTCCTGGGGGTACCAAACCTTGTGAATATGTTCTTTTGGAGGAACCTTTGGACTGTCTTACTGTTATTTTCTTTAGTGGCTACTGCTTCTACCTATTTGGACACATAATCCACTGCAAGAATAATGTATTGATTTTCAAAGGACGACGGGAATGGACCTATGAAGTCGATCCCCCACACACCAAACAGTTCCACCTCCAAGATCTCATTCAAGGGCATTTCATTTCGTCTTGATATGTTCCCCGTTCGTTGACAATGATCACAGCCTTTCACAAAGGTGTTGGCATCTTTGAAAAGGGATGGCCAATAGAACCCACTCTGCAGTACTTTGGCGGTTGTTTTTTATGCCCCAAAATGCCCATCACATTGTAAGGTGTGACAATGAGTGAGAATCTGGTGCATCTCATCCTCTGGTATACATCGCCTGATGACTTGGTCGGCGTAGTGCTTGTATAGGACTGGCTCCTCCCAATAGTAATGTTTTACCTCTAAGTAGAACCTCTTCACCTGCTGTCTTGTCAATCCTTGGGGTACTACCTTAGCTGCAAGATAATTAACAAAATCAGCGTACCAAGTTAAATTAAAGACATCGCTTACCTGAAACAATTGCTCATCTGGGAAGTGATCATTTATCTACACATCCTTGGTATTCTGGATCTCTTTGTTTTCAAGCCTTGATAGGTGGTCAGCAACCGAGTTCTCTGTTCCTTTCTTATCACAGATTTCCATGTCAAATTCTTGTAATAACAACACCCATCGGATAAGACGGGGTTTTGCGTCCTTCTTTGTCATCAAGTGCTTTATAGAAGAGTGGTCAGTGTACACTATCACCTTATTCCCAATTAGGTATGGCCTGAACTTCTCAAATGCGTAAACTCTCGCTAGCAACTCTTTCTCTGTAGTGACATAATTAAATTGTGCATCATTAAGAGTTTTGCTAGCATAGTAAATGGATCTGAATACATTATCAACTCTATGTCCAATAACTGCTCCCACTGCATAATCACTTGCATCTCACATTAGCTCAAATGGGAGCTCCCAGTTTGGTGCAATAACTATAGGTGCGGAGATTAGCCTCTCCTTGAGTGTCTGGAAAGCGGTCATGCAGTCACGACCCGAACCCGGGCCCGTGACTGGTGCCTTACCCCGGGCACCCAAGTAGACATACATCAGAGTAATCAGCGGAACATAAAACAAGACATGAAATAATATGAAGTGTAAAACAGTTTTTCTGCGAAAAGTTGCCTTACGGCATATATATATAAAAACTTTAATCCGAACAGTTACATCCCTTTTTCAAACTCTGCCCACAATAGTACTACAGACCTCTAAGAATGATATAACAACAATGGCGGGATAGGGCCCCGCCATACCACGAATGTAGTACCTGGCGACAGGACTACACCACCGATAAGCCTCCGAGAAACGGAGCTTCCCAAAACGAATGTGATCCTAAGAGCGAGGATCGACGGCGGTGTACCTCTACTGCGGCATGAACGCACTTCGAAGGAGTCGATAACATGTACCAAGTATGTGGCGAAAATCGTAAATGAAATCATAGTAGTCTATATAAAGCGAGAGACATGTATGATAACCAAACTACGTTCACAATAAATAGCGATCGTGACTCACGCCTCAAAGTCATCACTCAAATATAACTATGGGTCTCACGCCCACAACATCAATCATGCCCGTGGAATACCTTCCTCACCGCCGGCCTATGATATAAAAGCACCAAGGAATACACATGAACACCGTGTCCCACTGTGTCATAATAAAACCGTGACGGGGTAAGTGCGAAGGCATAGCCGACTACTAAAACCCACAGCACCAACAAAGTCATAAATCGTATCACGAGGTCTGTCTGACCGCCACATGATCGGCCGCCACTCGCGCAGATCAAATGTCGCGCGTCTAATCTCGAACTTCCCGACTCGCATAGGCCACTCACATAGGCCCGCACGAGGTATTCCCGCATCGAGGGTAGCTACTCCGGCGATCGCCCCGACTCGCGATCCGCATGGCCACATAGACCGCATGACCACAAAGGCCGCACACTAACCGGAACTCGTGAGCTCGCATAGGTCCCTCGACCCGCATGAGGTATTCTCGAATCATGGTCCTGCACCGAGACTACTCGCGACGGAGGCGGCACCCCATTAACATGTCAAGAGGTGAGTGATATAATACTAACATAACGAACTTATCGTTAAACAACATAAGCACAACAAGGGAAACCCCTTTACACAAACATCACAATATACTAACACACGTAGCATCCTAACATGTTTACTTATCAAAGCAACAAGAAAGTATTACAAGGCTATCACAACCCAACACAATCAAGTTATTCACACAAGGTACTTTCTACTTTATGTTAACAAGTTCGGGTTTTTATCCCCAAAGTACTTCATACATTAACTCTTTAAAAGATACGTTTCTTTCACAAAAGTCACACAATACGTAGTAGTATAAAAATAGAGTGACTATCTTTTTAAGTAAACCAAAACGCTTTCCTTTGTAAAATCAAGTAACAACATTATTTTCCAAACGTTCAAGTTTGCCTAATTTCAAATGCTAAATTTTCTCATTTTCGAAAGGTTTCGTAGTTCATAGTTTTAATCACTTAATAATATAATTCTCCTTTAAAACAATTTGAGAAACACATGCCTTATGTGTGAGTAGGTTATTCTTGTTTATAACAATCTTATTAAAGCAGCCATGATCTAGGAAATGTAATATCATTTTGTCTCATCTTAGCTTCTATGCAGATGGAGGTTTCTACTGGTTTTCATAATACTTTATTAGTCAATACATTTCCCTTTATTAGCGCTGCTGTGGTTTGTTCGATACTTATTCTCATTTCCGAAATCAGTAAAACATTATTCCTTTACAAACCAAGTACTCGTTACTCGCGAATGAGGTTTCACACTTTTTTTTTAACAAAATTCATATTAATTCAATTAAGTCAAGTCTCTTATCTTTTAAGATCAAGTCTCTTAACTTCTAAAATCAATAAACCATTCTTTTTATCTCTCTTAAGTCGTTATACCTAACTTCCCATAAAGCTAGTATAACTCTTAAGCTTTTAAAACCAAGTATTACTCTTCTTTAAAAAACGGTTCTTAATTCTTTTGAAATACTTCAAGATTCTTATTATTAGACTCAAGTCAAAAGACATCGCAGTAAAAACCACGTTCAGTTAACACACGTACGTCTACCGTACTATATATATTCTTTTAAAATATCATGCTCAAGAGTATAGGAAGAATCACATACCTCGCGACGATTATCGACTATTAGCAAAACGCTCCACCGCTATAACCCGGCTAGCCTTGTCCACCTTCCAAGTAGAACATGTTACTCGCAGTACTTTCAACCTATAAAGGCCATATACTTCTATCAACGTCTAGACTACTCTGTAGAATATTCTAAGCAGAGGGTTCTCTATTCTACGAAAAATTGGGCAGCACTTCCCTACCTGTTAAACTACACAAGTCTACTGCAAATACAGACCTATGTAAGTACAGTTTAATTCTTCTTCTTTAATATCCTTCTATGTATCTTAAATACATATCTATACTACTACAGTATGTAATTTCCAATTACAATATAAGGACAAGAGTATTTACCTCGATAAGCCCAAAATTATCCAAGTTTAAATGTCGATCCTGAGCAACGTTTAGCTCCTACTCTGGGCGCTCCAACCCGCTCCAAACAACCCTTAGAAGTTCTACGCAACTTCTTCTTAATACTTCAACCAACTATGAAGATTTTCCTTAGGGTTTCGTTTTTGTGACTGAAGGGAAGTATAATAGTATTTCTAGGCTTTTAGTATAGGTGTAACCTTGGAATACTACAAGGTATTTGGGCCAAGGTATTTTGGAATAGTAACAATACTTGGAGAATACTTTTCTACCAAGGGGGTGTATTTCACGAGAACAACTCAAGGTAGGGGGTACTTTGGCTAGCACCACAAAGGAAGGGAGTACTTCGGCCAAAAGGCCTCACAAAGGGGGAGGGGTGCTCTTTGGACGAGAGCAACAAGAAGGGGGGGGGGGGGAGGATTTTCAAGACTTAGAAAATGTTTGTGGATGAAGAAGTCTTCAACAAAGGGGGGGGGGGGGGTATTTATAGGGAAACCAATGGCCAAGATCAAGACAAGTGGTGGGCAAGTGGAGGGTGAGGATTTGCCCAAGTGTCCCCTAGCCATTTACTCCTCAATTCACTCCAAACATTGACCCATGGTTTAGGCAACAAAACATGGCACAAAACGTGCCCCCCTTTCGGCCACCAATCCGCCAACTTGAGGGTGACAAGTGTCGCCCTCTCGTTGGTTCAAAATATTTCATCTCTCGGAAAAATCCGCAAAAATTATTAAAGTCGCAACCGTAATTTTCCCCTCGCAAAGTTTGGAAAACGTTTCGTCGGAAAACAATTTTTTTCGTGGGTTGTGAACAAAATTTTCGTCCCTTGCCTAACTTAAGGCTTAAACTTTTATACATACGCCCTTACGTACATACTCTGGAAATACGGGGTATAACATTCTCCCCTCCTTAGAAACATTCGTTCCGAATGTTCCTTCTCAAGACAGATAACGATGAAGTTCCTTTTAACTTAAACAAGTTGCCAATGCCACATATGGCCACAAAATAACACACGCGCAAATACTTACATCCAAGTCCACGAGGAATCACCTCTAGCATCACAAAAGCTCCCACCCGAGGTCTAAAATATACTCCCTTCGCACCTTTATTTTACAAAAGAAATGATCACATCTATGTTCTCAACACATGCTCGCTTCTTCCCTTACTGTGCCGCTTCTCGTACACTCGAACCCTTTCTCATAACTTACCATTTCATTCTTGCCGGTTTCCAAATCTCGGGTTATTATCTCCAACTTGGTCATCATTAATCGGGAACACTACGATGGATCTCCGATACTCTTAGAACATAGCAACATGAAAGACCGGACGTCTCGCCTCCTACGTTGGACGCAAAGCTAACTTATAGGCAAGCGGCCTATTCTACAAACAATCACGAAAATGCCCAAAGCACTTTGGGTTAAGTTTCATCTGTTTCCAAAACTCGTCATACCTCCGGGTGGTACATGAAGACCGTCGGCACGAACTCCAAGCGTCGCCGGATTATCCGCATGACTTCGGTGACTCGAGCCGCCAATAACCTCTTACGGATAAGCTTCACTATCCACGTCCCGCCAAACAAGTATGAACCAACTATCTGAACCTTGCCAACATCGAACCAATCGACCGGCAACTTACACTTCCGCCCCTACAAGGCGTCATAAGGTGATATCCGAATACTGAAATGGTAGCTATAAAACACTCCCTCACCAGGAGGCAACAATCCTCACAGCTACCCCTGAAATCCAAACACTGGCCCGAGGGCGAATGCGATACTGAGACTCACCTGAGTTCCTAACCCTGCCTGGTAAAACCTCCAGAAAAGAAACAGCCGTAAACTGGGCTCCACTGCCTGTCATAAGGTGAAAGTAGGCACCTCGTGCAGCCTTACAACCTTCCCGATATAACATCTCGCATAACCCTCTGCCGAGTAAACGGTTCTGACTGAAAGACAAGATGGGCTGATCTCATCGGCCCGACTACTGGTCGAACGCATCCACGAACTCGTACGATGGTTAACTAAACTTGGGCCTAACACCCTCATGACCCTACCACCTGGCGGGACCACCTCGAACTGACCCCACCACATTGCAGGCCGCGGGTTGACCCGCGATCGGTCCTCAACCCGACCCGCTATTGCGCAAAAACACTTGTTCCCTGATCCGGGTCTTCTTAGCTCAACTACCCTCTTTCATTTCATACCACTCAGGGACTTATCACACAAATATATCTCACGTATACTATGCACTCCGATAAGGGTCAAACATAAAAATACATCTTTTACTCGAGATGGCCTTACCTCTAAGGTCTCCACGTATAAAACTCTAAGGCTCACACTTTTCCTATCCCCCAATCTTACCCTTTTTAACTAACCATGATTTCTAATCACAATTTAGCACAATGCTATCTGATCATAACACTTAAGATATACTCATCTTATCACACATACTAATCTCTAGAGGGTTAAAGATATACCTGTATCTACTGATTCACTTCCCCTTTGTCGTTCTAATCAATCACCTTTGTGCATAGCTAGGGAAGGTGACGAACTAGTCACTGATCCTGAAGGATGAGTCTCTACATCCGCGCCACCTCTGGTCAGACAATTTCTCGCGAAATGGCCGCTGGCGCAGTAAAACAAGTACCAACAAAAAGCGACATTCTCGGGATGGCGCTGCCACTGTGAACACCGAGGTAAGCGAACCCTGGCTAGAACCTACGTATAGCGTGGAACCTAAGCCGAGCTCTGACCATCTCCGGCATACCTCGAACGTCCTGAACCCTGTGGAGGACCACTCCGCACCGGCGGAGGTGCATATCCAGCCTGCTGCTGAGGCGATTTGCCTCGAAAGTTACCAAAGGATCCTGCCGATCGGGCCCTCTTCTGCTGTCCTTGATTAATCTGTCGATCTCTATGTTTCTCGGCCTGCTGCGCATAAGACCGTACACAGGCCATGCTCATTCCTGACTGGAGAGCTACTCTTGCACAACCCTCTCTTAGATAGTCATCAAGACCCGTGATAAATCGGTACATAATATACTCTCTGGTTGCTAAATCCATAACTAGTAACAGGGTCGTCTCTTTGCAATCCATACTTTTCGCTACTGGTCGTGGAACTGAAGGTTCGAATATCATGGCCGCAGTAGGAACTGCTGCCGCTGTGCTAGACTCTGCTGTGACTGGCGTCGTCGCAGAACTCCCCGAATGAAGCACTACCCCAGGTGATGATTGGGTCTGTGCCCTCGTAACCCTCTATGCTCTACTCGCAGCTCCCTTGGCTGCCTTGCCCTTCTGGGCCCGGGTTGCCTTAAGCGGAGGCATATAACGGTAAGGGAAAGAAATACGTTAGAGGGGTCCAACTTATAACACAGCTCTAAGCACGATCTCAGAGTGAGAAGAATGGAAACCAATCCTAAATATCCTATAGCCTCCTGATTATTGGTGTGGTGCACAACACACCGATAATCAAGACTCTACTAGATACGGTCTGTAGACACTTTCCGAGGATTAAGCGCTCACGATACCACTTTTGTCACGACCGAACCGGGCGTGGTGGTGCCTACCGGGCACCCAAGTAGACATACATCAGAGTAATCAGCGGAACATAAAACAAGACATGAAATAATATGAAGTGTAAAACAGTTTTTCTGCGAAAAGTTGTCTTACGGCATATATATATAAAAACTTTAATCCGAACAGTTACATCCCTTTTTCAAACTCTACCCACAACAGTACTACAGACCTCTAAGAATGATATAACAACAATGGCGGGACAGGGCCCGCCATACCCCTGAATGTAAGTACCTACAACGACAGGGGACTACACGTGATAAGCCTCGAGAAACGGAGCTTCCCAAAAGCTGGCGTGATCCTAAGAGCGAGGATCGGCGGGTGTACCTCTACTGCGGCATGAACGGTCCCAGAAGGTCGGTCTGGCGGTACCAAGTATGTGAAACTGAAAATACTGTAAATGAAATCATAGTAGTCTATATAAAGCAGGAGACATGTATGATAACCAAACTACAGTTCACAATAAATAGCAGTTATGTCAAGTCAGGGACTCACGCCCTCCAAGTCATCACTCAAATATAACTATGGGTCTCACGCCCACAACATCAATCATACCCGTGGAATACCTTCCTCACCGCTTGGCGATCTATGATATAAAAGCACCAAGGAATACACATGAACACGAGTCCCACTGTGTCATAATAAAACCGTCACGGGGTAGAAATGCGAAGGCATAGCCGACTACTAAAACCCACAGTACCAACAAAGTCATAAACTGTATCACGAGGTCTGTCTAGACCGCCACATGATCGAAGCTGGCCACTCGCCCGCAGTATCAAATGTGCGCGTCTAATCCTGGAACTTCCGCGACTCCGCATAGGCCACTGCATAGGCCCGCGTGAGGTATTCCCGCATCGGTAGCTACTCCGGCGTCGATCACGGACTCGCGGTCGCGTAGCCACATAGACCGCATGACCACAAAGGCCGCACACTAACCTGGAACTCTCGTAGCTCCGCATAGGTCCCCTGGACCCGCATGAGGTATTCTCGAATCATGGTCCCAGACCGCCTGAGACTACCTCGCATCGGAGGGCAGCTTAACCCCCGGTATCATGTCAAGAGGTGAGTGATATAATACTAACATAAACATCGTTAAACAACATAAGCACAACAAGGGAAACCCCTTTACACAAACATCACAAGATACTAACACACGTAGCATCCTAGCATGTTTACTTATCAAAGCAACAAGAAAGTATTACAAGGCTATCACAACCCAACACAATCAAGTTATTCACACAAGGTACTTTCTACTTTATGTTAACAAGTTCGGGTTTTTACACCCAAAGTACTTCATACATTAACTCTTTAAAAGATCCGTTTCTTTCATAAAAGTCACACAATACCCGTAGTATAAAAATAGAGTGACTATCTTTTTAAGTAAACCAAAACGCTTTCCTTTGTAAAATCAAGTAACAACATTATTTTCCAAACGTTCAAGTTTGCCTAATTTCAAATGCTCAAGTTTCTCATTTTCGAAAGGTTTCGTAGTTCATAGTTTTAATCACTTAATAATATAATTCTCCTTTAAAACAATTTGAGAAACACATGCCTTATGTGTGAGTAGGTTATTCTTGTTTATAACAATCTTATTAAAGCAGCCATGATCTAGGAAATGTAATATCATTTTGTCTCATCTTAGCTTCTATGCAGATGGAGGTTTCTACTGGTTTTCATAATACTTTATTAGTCAATACATTTCCCTTTATTAGCGCTGCTGTGGTTTGTTCGATACTTATTCTCATTTCCGAAATCAGTAAAACATTATTCCTTTACAAACCAAGTACTCGTTACTCGCGAATGAGGTTTCACACTTTTTTATAACAAAATTCATATTAATTCAATTAAGTCAAGTCTTTTATCTTTTAAGATCAAGTCTATTAACTTCTAAAATCAATAAACCATTCTTTTTATCTCTCTTAAGTCGTTATACCTAACTTCTCATAAAGCTAGTATAACTCTTAAGCTTTTAAAACCAAGTATTACTCTTCTTTCAAAAACGGTTCTTAATTCTTTTGAAATACTTCAAGATTCTTATTATTAGACTCAAGTCAAAAGACATCGCAGTAAAAACCACGTTCAGTTAACACACGTACGTCTACCGTACTATATATATTCTTTCAAAATATCATGCTCAAGAGGATAGGAAGAATCACATACCTCCCGACGATTATCGACTATTAGCAAAACGCTCCACCGCTATAACCCGGCTAGCCTTGTCCACCTTCCAAGTAGAACATGCTACTCGCAGTACTTTCAACCTATAAAGGCCATATACGTCTATCAACGTCTAGACTACTCTGTAGAATATTCTAAGCAGAGGGTTCTCTATTCTACGAAAAATTGGGCAGCACTTCCCTACCCGTTAAACTACACAAGTCTACTGCAAATACAGACCTATGTAAGTACAGTTTAATTCTTCTTCTTTAATATCCTTCTATGTATCTTAGATACATCTCTATACTACTACAATATGTAATTTCCAATTACAATATAAGGACAAGAGTATTTACCTCGATAAGCCCAAAATTATCCAAGTTTAAATGTCGATCATGAGCAACGTTTAGCTCCTACTCTGGGCGCTCCAACCCGCTCCAAACAACCCTTAGAAGTTCTATGCAACTTCTTCTTAATACTTCAACCAACTATGAAGATTTTCCTTAGGGTTTCGTTTTTGTGACTGAAGGGAAGTATAATAGTATTTATGGGCTTTTAGTATAGGTGTAACCTTGGAATACTACAAGGTATTTGGGCCAAGGTATTTTGGAATAGTGATACTTGGAGAATACTTTTCTACCAAGGGGGTGTATTTCACGAGAACAACTCAAGGTAGGGGGTACTTTCGCTAGCACCACAAAGGAAGGGAGTACTTGTCGCCAAGGCCTCACAAAGGGGGAGGGGTGCTCTTTGGACGAGAGCAACAAGAAGGGGGGAGGATTTTCAAGACTTAGAAAATGTTTGTGGATGAAGAAGTCTTCAACAAAGGGGGGTATTTATAGGGAAACCAATGGCCAAGATCAAGACAAGTGGTGGGCAAGTGGAGGGTGAGGATTTGCCCAAGTTCCCCCTAGCCATCTACTCCTTAATTCACTCCAAACATTGACCCATGGTTTAGGCAACAAAACATGGCACAAAACGTGCCCCCTTGGCCATTCCAATCCGCCAACTTGAGGGTGACAAGTGTCGCCTCTCGTTGATCGAATATTTCATCTCTCGGAAAAATCCGCAAAAATTATTAAAGTCGCGAATCGTAATTTTCCCTCGCAGTTTGGAAAACGTTTCGTCGGAAAACAATTCTTTTCGTGGGTTGTGAACAAAATTTTCGTCCCTTGCCTAACTTAAGGCTTAAACTTTTATACGTACGCCCTTACGTACATACTCTGGAAATACGGGGTATAACACATGCATTCCTCATTGAATTCAAAAGAAACTCCATTCATTAGTAAGGTGGAAAGGGGTTTCGACACTTTGGAGAAGTCCTTGATGAATCTTCTATAAAAACCAGGATGCCCAAGAAAACTTCTAACCCCCTTTTCTGACACTAGAGGTGGTAGATTTTCAATTACTGAAATATTTACTCTGTCCACCTCAATACCTTGGTTTGATATTTTATGGCCAAGGACAATCCCCCCTTTCACCATGAAATGACACTTTTTCCAATTTAGCACAAGGTTGGACTCTTCACACCATTTCAACACTACTTCCAAATGCTTGAAACACTCATCAAAAAAAGACCCAAAGATAGAAAAATCGTCCATGAAAATTTCTATGGTCCTCTCCACCATGTCAGAGAAAATTGCCATCATGCACCGCTGAAAGGTAGCAGGTTTATTGCAAAGCCCAAATGGTATCCTTCTGAAAGCAAACGTACCAAAAGGGCAGGTGAATGTTGTATTTCCTGATCTTCTGGTGCTATGGCAAACTAATGGTATCCTGAGTAACCATCCAAGAAGCAATAATAGTTGTGCCCTGCGAGCCTGTCCAGTAACTGATCTAGAAATGCAATGGAAAATGGTTTTTTTTGGTTGTCTTGTTCAACTTGCGATAGTCAATGCAAATCCTCCAACCGGTAACTGTTCTAGATGGAATGAGCTCATTATTTTCATTGGTCACCACCGTCATGCCACCCTTCTTAGGCACTACTTGCACATGACTCACCCATGCACTATCAGAAATAGGATAGATTACCCCAGCATCAAGACATTTCATGATTTCTTTCCTCACCACCTCCTTCATGTTTGGATTCAGTCTCCTTTGTGCCTCAATGGAGGATCTGCTCTCATCTTCTAGACAAATTTTATGCATCACTATTGAATAGCTTATCCCTTTTATGTCTGTCAATGTCCACCCAATGGCGCGCTTGTGAGCCCTCAACACTCTCAGCAGCTTCTCAACCTCCACTGTGGATAGATGACATGATACGATCACTGGCAAGGATTGGTTCTCACCCAGATATCGATACTGTAAATGATCTGGTAGAGTCTTCAATTTTAACTCTGGAGCTTTTTCTGTGGATGGCACTGCTCTTTCTGGCATCTGCCCGAGCCCTTCATATTTCTTCTTGTAACATGGCTCATAAGAATCCATCTAATTTGCATACTCTATCAATTTCGGGTCATTGCCACTATCCTCACCCCATTGGGTCAGCACTTCTTCAAGAGCATCTGCACTTCTGAACCAGTTTTCATAAACTGCTTCTTCAATCATATCAATAGCATAACAATTGTCACTTGCCTTTGGGAAGGTTGCTGCTTGGAATACATTGAGAATTACTTCTTCTTCCTGAACACGAAGTCTCAGCTCACCTTTTTGAACATCAATAAGTGTATGTCATGTGGCTAGGAATGGTCTGCCAAGGATAATGGGAATCAGTTCATCTTCTTTCATGTCTAAGATGATGAAATCAACGGGGAAGATAAACTTGTCCACTTTAACCAACACATCCTCGATGACTCCTCTAGGATGGACGAGTGATCAACTAGCTGCAAAGTGATATTTGTAGGTCGTGCCTCTCCCATTCCAAGTTTGCAAAACACCAGATAGGGCATCAGATTTATACCTGCCCCCAAATCACACAAGGCCTTCTGATATTCAGACCTCCCTAAGTGCAAGGGATGGTGAAGCTCCCTGGATCTTTCAGCTTCTGAGGTAGCTTCCTCTGTAGGATGGCACTGCATTCCTCAGTCAACACCACAGTTTCATAGTTATCTAACCTCCTCTTCTTACTGAGAATCACCTTCATGAACTTTACGTAACTCGGCATCTGCTCTAGAGCCTCGGCAAATGGGATGTTGATTTGCAGTTGTTTGAAAACTTCCAAAAATTTAGAGAACTATTTGTCAAGGGAACTTGTCTTTAGCCTCTGAGGATATGGTATCTTAACCTGAGGATTTCCAACAGCTCCTAGCAATGTCCCTTGCTTCGGATGAAGGTCTCCATCAATCATTACGTCGTCTGATGTTTCGGCGCCGCGACCCTGATCAGTGGCGTCGCGGCGCTGGGAATCCTGTGATCCTTCTGAGTCTTCCTTCTCCGAACATGGTGGTGGTGGGCTATCTTCCACTAGTTCTCAATTCCTTATATCAACTGCCTGACACTGCTCTTTTGGATTCGCCCAAATATTTTCAGGGTGATTCCTTTGTATTATGTTGCTCAGCATGCCCGCGATTTGTCCTATTTGTGTCTCCAAATTCTTTAGGGACACTCTTGTCTCCTCCATGAACTGAGTTTGGTGCTTAGTTAGCCTGAGTATGGCCGCTCGCAACCCATTTTGCTCTTTCTGTGGGACATGAGGGTTACATTGTTGTTGATAGTTCTGTAACCCGTGATAGTGGTAGTCCATGTTTGCTGGATCCCTGAGATGGGTCAAAACCAACAAACAAATCACGGCGCACGGTTCCACAAATAAAAGAAAATAAAAAGAAAAACCAAATTAGAAATTAAGAATAGATAAATTGATATTGAACTACGCCAATCCCCGACAACAGCGCCAAAAACTTGTTAGCTATTTTCCACACGCTTAAGGCAAGTGTACGTATCGTTACAAGTAATATAGTCTAGGTAAGACCGAATATCGTCCTCAGGGATTAGTGTTCAATTATCAAACATATATCCTATGGTATCTATTTGGTTGTCGATATTTTGTTGTGGTTTTTTATCTATGAACTACTGAACAATTGTAAAAGTTAACTAAATTACTTTACTTAAATCAGATATGGTGGAAATAGGGCTTCCAATCTCCTCAACTATCCACTCGCCTTAATCTTTAATGCAACAATAAAGGTTCTTCTTCTATGTTAAGATAGCAGGTTAACTAGACTGTTTTATATTCTGGTTAGGATATATAAACACTCAACCCCGGTGCAGAAATATTCTATATTTCTATGACAGATTTTACCACATAGGAGGATTAAGAACAATAACCTATAAAACTACACAAGTATCGGGGTACTTTCGTCCACGATTTTAACCTATGTTTATTCAACTATAGCATATTCAAATCTCCCCTTTCGAATTTCGATTCGAAATCATATAAGTGATGATAAGTAGTGATCAGTTAATTACCAAGCAATCAAAACAACTATTGAATAAATCTTAACTATTTGAAGAAGAAACCAAATTAATGCATTAAGTCATAAAGACGAGGTTCAAGTGATTCGAAAGAAAAGCCCTAAATAAAGTTTAGCTCCTAGCCATAGACATGGTAAGAACCAAAAGATTATCCAACATAAACTGAAAGTAAATAAAGTAAAGAAAGAAAAATACTTAAGAACAAGTCTCTAATCTTGAAGCCTCCAAGAAATTATGTTATGTGATGAATTAGGGATTGTGTCACACTTGAAAAATCTGCCCAAAGGGCCTTTTATAGCCTCCCAAAACGTGTCCCACTTTTCCTTCTATGCCTTGGCACATTCCTTCTCGGATTTGGCAAAATTCCCGCGTTGGCGCCACGGCCCTGCAGACTGGCACCGTGGAACCAAAAATCCTGCAGCTTCTAAGTAAATTGGGCGCCGTGGCCCTGCAGTCTCTGATGGATTGGCACCACGGCGCCGCCCAGTACTCATCCAGGATGCCAACTTTCGTCTCTTTTGACTCCAGAACCTCCTTTTCTGCCATCTTTTTGCTTCTTTTCTCCACGTTGCCTTTTTAAACCACTGTGACTCAAAAGAAAGAAAAATTATCCTAACACGACACATATTTGTACAAAAACGGGTAAAATACTAACTAAAAATGACTCAAAAGACGTATATAAAATATGCCTAACAGACTCCGCTGGGGATATCAGGTTCTTGACCATAGCAAAATCAGGTGAATTAAATATTGCGCTTTATTTTACTTTTATTTTTGTTGTAAATGTTTAAATTATTTGCTTTTAATTTTGTAATTAATTACTTTAATTGCTACTTTCTTTTATTGCTTTCCTTAAATTGGTATTCCGCTCATATTTCCTCCCTTACGGAAAATTTACACTATCACACACAACACGCGAGGTGTGCTTTGTGCACCCACAAATTTCTTTCAAATACCCAAATTTAAGAGAGTTGGCGTTTTGCGCGGAGTTGGCCGGTTCGTCTGGTTGGCTCTGTAGCCTTCTCACTCGAGTTGTCCGCTCGGAAATCTTGCGTCTAGTAAGCCAAATCTTAGCAAATTTAGGATAGGGCTATACCACCCTTTATTTTAAGTCATGCATGCATACATCTTAGGTGAGTAGGACTTTGGTATCGTCTCCACAATTAGGAAATCCACCAAATTGTCGACGGGTTTCACAACCCAACGACCAATAAGCATATATGTAGCGTAATAATGATAGGCGGATTAAAGCCTAATTATGACATGTCAAAATTGGAAAATGTACATTCATATTGTTTTCATTTCCAACAAAAGCTTTAATGTTTAGCAACTTGGATCAATCTATCACAATCTCGCATATCTGGCGTTTAGGCACACCTCTGACATAAGAGATGTCTCAAGCATATTAGGGAACGCGCTTGATTTGCATGTTTTTGCTTACTATTGTTTGTCGCTAGCAACTCTTACATATTATTTAAAACAATAATTATCCTTTCAACTCTGTACATACCATGCTATGTGTTTGCAACTCCGGGCACGAGCATTTACATTTTTTGCACTTTTGTTGTCACATGCAATCAGGACTTCTATTGGATAAATCGTTCTTGAACATCACGACTTGGACCTTGTGAAACATCAACCTCCAGTCTGGTTGTACCAATCAGGGGAGTATTTGACTATATTGTCACATCCCTACATTTTATTATTTTATGACTTTTCTACTCTCACCTATTTCACATTTTTTTGCAAGAAGATCGTCCTCGCAAACAGTCGATGGCGGTCGTTAAAAATACAAAAAAAAAAATCAAATCAAATCAAAATCACAGGAAACCGGGAGATATTTTGACTGAAAGAAGTCATCAAACGCCAGATTCAACGAGGCATCACTCTGAGTTGTATATACTTCTGTATGTTATACATACTTACATATTCAATTGACATGCTTAGTTTTAATTACATAATACATTCATATCATACATCGGATAACATATCTTTTCGAACTACGCGTGTCTGATTCACACCATACGGTGTGATACGTAGGTAACCCTTCTTGGGTGCGACACCACAAAAAAAATATCCTTTTATTTCTACACTCTCCCGAACTACGCGTGTCTGATTCTCACCACATGGTGTGATACGTAGGAAACATATCTTGGGTTTGGCACCACAAAAAAAATGATAATAATAATAAAATAGGACATATTTGGTTCATCCATGCATTTCATTCATCTTATTACGGGCATTCATTTTTCAATACATTCATCATATCATGGACATTCATTTTGCATTACATTCATCCTATCACGGACATTCATTTTTTCATTACATTCATCATATCATGGACATTCATTTTTTCATTACATTTATCATATCACGGACATTTTTTTTTTCATTACATTCATTTTTACTTTGCATTTATCTCATAACGGACAATAATTTGTTTTGCACAACTTTTACTCTTCCTATCATATCATGGATAAATTATTTTTCAAGCATATATTTTATAACCTATCTGAACGAACTACGCGCATCTGATTCCCTCGGCGGGATACGTAGGCAGTCCTACTCGTGTTCGGTGCCCTTTATTCAGAAAATACAAAAACAAATATATATATATTTTTCAAGTATCATTTGATACCCTTTATTCAAAAAATACAAAATATATATATATATTTCAAGTATCATTTGATACACTTTATTCAAAAAAAAATATACAAAAAATATTTTAAGTACCATTGTTTGACTTGGTTGATACCAACACATTTAGGAGTGTGCATAGGAAAGAATAAGTAATAATCAGTACGGACTGACTTCGTGGTAAACCATAGATTTTTTTGGTACCTCTGATTCACGCCTGTAATTTAACTATCTTGCATACTTTCAAGATTAGAACGAAACCAACCTCATCGTTTCATGTGCATTATGATCTAGAACTTGGTCGTAATATTTGTTGAGGTGAAATCCTGAGTAACACTCGGTATAGGAAATGATCGTAGTCTTTCTTTAATCCGTTTGAGCCTTTTCAGTCCACCAAATAACATTATCCGTAGTACTCCCCCTTTGAGCCTAAAACCTATTTTTTCGACAACCGCATATTATATATATACCCTTTCTGAGTGCACACATGCACTATCCCTCTCTTGACCCGACTTCCTTGAGCGCATGGAAAAGTGCAAACTGCTGACAACGAAAATACGTTGAAGTTTCCAAGAAATAAAGTTGCAAAGTCTCAAAGGAGAACAGAAAACAAAGAACGACTTCATACAAAAGAGAAAGCAAAAACCCCGACAATAACAAAAAAAAAAGAAAATTACTCTGAAAAAGGGGAAAAGCTCCGAACGAAAGATTCAAAAGAAGTCAGTCTAAAAGAAAAGGACAAAGAGTCAGATCAGCATCAAGGCATACAGATGCCAAACACGGAAATAATCCAATGCTCAAGGAAGGATTAGTCACTCCTTACCCAAATAATAGTCTTCCTTTCCACAAGCCTACATTACAAACCCGTGACAAGTCCTACAGGATCCTATACTGAGGGTTCTCACATTAGTGGATACTTACATGACGGCCAAGCCTATGGTATGATAATTGCATGCATTGAACATCCTTCTAAGTGAAAGCGTACTTCTCTAAACGTCCCAAAATTCAAAATACTGAAATATATGTGAGAAATGAACTTTCTTTCAGTAAGGGCATTTGAAACATGAGGATGTGTATAGTTCGAAATCTTTGCTTGAAGCAAGTGTCGACACTCAGGTATCTCTGAGGTACCATCTGAAGCTATAAGAATTACCCTGGAGTCAGTCTCGGTTAAAACCAAATAAGGGAAATTCTAAGCACAATACTAATTGTTGGTATCAACTGAAGTCAGAGCGTGATGTTGTCTTTCCACTTTTTCAGAAAAACAACAAAAATACATATATTGAAAATCTTATTATTTTCTGCAACACGAACTACGTCTTGACCTGATTACCTCAGTGGGATACGTAGGCGGCCATATCGGCTTCGGTCCCACATTATTGAAAACCATAAAAATTCTCATTTATTGCATCACGAACTACCTTTTGACCTGATTCCCTGGGCGGGATACGTAGGCAGCCACATCAGCTTCAGTCACATCATTCAGAAACTGGGGCATGTTTTTTGGGGTTGCATTCTGATCTATTCATTGTACATCGCATGTGTCCCCGCATTAGATTTTCATCCATGAAATACAATAAAAAATATAAAAAATAAAAAAACAAAGCATTTTCGGCCTGAGGGTCACTTTCTGCATATCGCATGTACATCGGCGTCATCATCACTTTGTCCATACAACGACGAACATCTGCATTGCGCATGTACACCGGCGTCATCTTCACTTCGTACATACAACGACGAACATCTGCATTACGCCTGTACACCGGCGTCATTTTCGCTTCGTCCATACAACGACGAACATCTGCATTGCGCCTGTAGATCGGCGTCATCTTCGCTCCGTCCATACAACGACGAATATCTGCATTACGCATGTACACCGGCGTCATCTTCCCTTCGTCCATACAACGACCAATATCTGCATTGCGCCGGTACACCGGCGTCATCTTCCCTTCGTTCATACAACGACGAACATCTGCATTGTGCATGTACACCGATGTCATCTTCACTTCGTCCATACATTACGCCTGTACATCGGCATCATCTTCATTTCATCTATACAATAACGATATTTGCATTGCACCTGTACACCGGCGTCATCTTCACTTCGTCTATACAACGAAGACATCAGTATTGCGCCTGTACACCGGCGTCACCCTCAACATCGTCAACACAATGACGACATCATCATCACGTCAACACAATGACGACATCATCATCACGTCAACACAATGACGATATCATTCTCGCGTCAACACAATGACGTCATCAGCATCGTCAACACAATGACGACATCATCCTCGCGTCAACACAATGACGTCATCAGCATCGTTAATACTATGATGACACCATCAATTTCGTCAACACAATGACACCATCGACATCGTCAACACAATAACGACATTATCATCGCGTCAACACAATGACGTCATCAACACAATGACGACATCACAACATCAACCCACTATCTTCCCCAACACCCATATTACCTGCAGCCCAGTGTCATCATAATTCGACACTGGGATAAGTTTTGAATCGACGTCAGCCGATCATTAATTTTTTAGCATCCCAGCAATCCAGTGTCATCATAATTCGACACTAGACAAAATTTTGAAACTGCGTCGGCATTGTCTTTAATTTTCTAGTATCGTAGCAGTCCAGTGTCATCATAATTCGACACTGGAACACAATTTTCAAATCTGCATCAGCTTTGCTTTTTTAATTATGGCATCACAATGACCCAGTATCATCATAATTCGACACTAGGATAAATTTTGAATCTGTATCAGTTTTGCTTTCAATTCTTCTTAAAATTCCCTTTTTGCTCATTTATTTTTTTATCTTTGTTCTAATTCTGACGATAGAGACAAAATTAGCTACAAGTCAACGTCTTTGTCCGAAAACTCTTCCATCGTCTTCAGTCAAAGAGGGACAAGCTGTTGACACCCAATTTTGACCCAACTTTTGGTTATTTCTTACAATTTTAAGTATTTTTGGACACCGCATTTTAATCATCATTTTTGCAGTTTTACCTAATATTTCATGTTTTATTTTTCACAAAATGTCATGGCATCTTTTATTTTAAATTAAGCATTAGGTCTTTGTTAATATTATTATTATTACTTTGTCATTTTTTATTTTAATAATATTAAATCTCTTTAAATATTTTTTATTATAAATAATAAATCTTTTTGCATTTTAGTCTGAAACAAAATCAGTCCAATTAAACACTCTTTTATTTCCTCCAAAACCAAACACCCCTTTATTTTTTCCTTCCCAAAATCAAACTCCACTTTTCATTTTCCCCCCCAAACAAAACATCACCCCTAACCCTCAATACCCTATAAATAAAAATATTCCCCCCAATTCTAAAAACATGTAGCAGCCACAACACATATAACCCACTCTCATCTCATCTTATTCACCCAAAACACCCTCACTCAGCCGCACACACCCTATCACTCTGTTTCACTCAACTCACCCCCCACACCACCAGCGAACCGCCATATACGGCTAACCTCACTGTCATCGCGAACCCCCACATCTCTCACACCCCACTGCCCTTATCTCTCTTTCCCGTCGACCTCACCCCGCGAACACCTCATTTCCGTCGACCCCAACACACCCATTCCCGTTGACCTTACCCCACGAACACCCCATTCCCATCGACCCCCACATACCCATTCCCGTCGACCTCACCCGCGAACACCATTGACCCGTCGACCCCCACACCCTCATTTCCCGTCACCCCACTGCCATCGCCGACCCACTTCCTTTTGTTTATCTTTTGAATCTGATCTTGGATTTGATTAATGGACTGATATTGATTTCTGTTATTTATTTTTGTAACTGACCAGAAAAAGTGAAACTTCGGCGACTGTTGGCTACTGCTCTACTAATATTTGCCATTTTCGGACTGATCTTTGCCCATTTTTTCTACTGATTTTTATGGCTACTGCTCTACTAATTTTTTCCATTTTCGGACTGATCTTTGCCCATTTTGCTACTGATTTTATGGCTATTGTCACGACCCGACCTCGGGCCCGCGACTGGTGCCTTACCCCGGGCACCCTAGTGATACAACATCAGAGAAAATCAGCGGAAATAAAAACTTAAACAGGAAACAAGATACAACATAAGAAAACAGGCTAACCGAAACGGTTGCTTTCTTGCATATATACAGAAATTTGAACAGTTACATCCTTTACAAACCCCGCCACAACAAGGACCTGCACTTAAAAATGTAACAACAACTATGACGGACAGTGGCCCCGCCATACCACGAATGTACAAGAACCTACAAACTCAGTGGAAACATACCCAAAAGATAAGCCTCGGAGAAGCGGAGCTTCCTAATACGTGAATCGTGATCACATGAGAGGATCAACAACCGATGTACCTCTACACGTGGCATGAACGCGGCCCAGAAGGAGGTCGATAACGGTACCAAGTATGTGAAATCGAAAATATCAGAACGAAATCATAATCTAAATAAAGCAGAGACATGTATGATCACCAAACTACGATTCACGACATAAAAGCGATCATGTCAAAGCAGGACTCACGCCTCAAAGTCATCACTCAAATATAACCCGCGGTCTTACGCCACAATATCAATCATGCCCGCATCATGGCCATGCCGGAATTCTCCATCGATGTAGACATGTCGGGACGCAATAAAGATACCGTAATCAACCCCGCCAGACGCCACATGCCGAATTCTTCATCGGTGCAGACATGTCCATGTAACAACAATAACATTATATCGTAATCAACCCGCCGCGTGGCCACATGCCCCGAATTCTTCATCTGCGCGTACATGTCCATGTAACAATAACAATATACCGGGTGATTAACCCGCCGCACGGCCGCATGCCTAATTCTTCATCGGTTGAGACATGTCCATGTAACAACAATAATAATATACCGTGATTAACCCGCGCGGGCCGCATGCCCCTAATTCTTCATGGTGCGGACATGTCCATTAACAACACAACAATATACCGCCTCTATCGAGACGCGGTAGCATAGGAATACAACTTTTACACAACAAGTCTATCACAAGCAAGCACAAGCAAATTACCATACTTGAATTCTCTTACAAATATCCATTCTTTCACGAAGTCACCGATACCAACACTCGTAGTATCCAAAGCGAGTAACTATTATTTTAAGTAAACCAAAATAATTTCCCTTTTAAAGACAAGTAACAACCTTCTTTTCCAAAAGTTCAAGTTTGTCTAATTTCAAATACTCAAGTCTCTTATTTTGAAAGGTTTCGTAGTTCATAGTCTTAATCACTTAATAACATAATTCTCTTTTAAAACAATTTGAGTAACATATGCCTTATGTGTGAGTAGGTTATTCTTGTTTATAACAATCTTATTAAAGCACCATGATCTAGAAAATGTAATACAATTTTGTCTTATCTTAGCTTCTATGCAGATGGAGGTTTCTCTTGGTTTTAATAATAATTAATTAGTCAATACATTTTCCTTTATTAACGCTGCAGTGGTTTTGTTCGATACTTGTTCTCATTTCCGAAATCAATATAACATTATTCCTTTTAAAACCCAATTACCCATTTCTCATTAAAGCGGTTTCACAACTTTTTAACACAACCCAAGTCCTTATTATTTCACATCAAGTCTTTTATCATTTTAAAAACCAAAAACCATATATTTGCCCACATAAAGTTGTTATAACAAACATCCCATAAATCCGTTATAAAACTTTATTTATTAAACCAACCACATTTATTTAACAGATGTACGTCTACCGTAATACATAGTTCAAAAGATTTAATGATATAAATGATAGGAAGAGGTTCAAATACCTGGCGACGATTATCTTCAATTAGCAAAATGATCCAAGTACTACTATCTTGATAGCCTTTTCCACCCTTACGCTACTCGTAGTACTTCCACCTATAATGGCCATAAAATGCCTATTAACTTCTAGTTCTCTTCAGAGAATATTTCTACGGAAAATTCGAAGACCTCCCCGCTATCACATAAATCTCTCCTATCAAGGCCCGCTACTGTGCCAACAACTCCTAGGGGATTACACGTCTAACTGGACGTGTTCAATTCTACTTCACAGGAATACTACAAGTCTACTGTAAATACAGTCCTATGTAATTACAGTTCAATTCTCTTTTTTAATATCCTTCTTTACGATGTAATTACAGTTCAACTCTCTTCTTTAATATCCATTCTATATATAGTATACTCAACTATACATTACAACATGTAATTTCCAATTACAATAGGGGGATAAAGATCATTACCTCGATAAGCCCAAAATTATCCAAGATTATATGTCGATCCTGAGCAACGTTTAGCTCCTAATCTGTACGCTCCAAACCGCTCCAAGCAACCCTTAGAAGTTTCTAATAACTTCTCTTAAACACTTCAACTCCAAAAAGTGAAGTACACTTAGGCTAAACTTGTGGCAACTCTCGGCCAAGAGGGTGTATTTAGGCTAAGGGTGTGAAATCTTTTCTAACCTTTGGTTACTAGTCTTCCTAATACACTAAGGAAGAACACTTAAGACTTTAAGAATTTTTGGACAAAGTTTGGTTAAGGGAGAGGGGTGTGGGACGAGAACTTCATCAAAGGGAGGGAGTATTTTTGCCTTGGAATTTCTCAAGTGTGGATGAAGAAGTCTTGCAACTTAAGGGGGTATTTATAGGACATTCAAGGGCTAGGATTAAAGCAAGTGTGTGGTCTAGATTGAGCCATGTGTGTGTGGGTCCCACTTATCCATCTACTACACAAAATATCTTCAAGACTTTGACCAAATGTTTTTGGCCTTTTACATGTAAAAAACGTGCCAACCAAACCCATCATTTTCGTCCAACCAAGTGTCACCTAGGGTGACACATGTCGCCCTCCTATTGATCCAAAATATTTCACCTTCCAAAAATATCCGTAAAAAAAAAATAAAGTGGGCCCCACAAACCGTAAATTCCTCCCGTGGGCCCCATGTGACCAATTCCGGATAAATAATTCCATAATTCTTAATTAATCCAAAAAGTCCGAGTACCAAATCTGGGAATCCAATTCCCATTAGCGAACCTTTTTCCTTCACAAAATCCGGAAACTTTTCCGTCGAAAAAAATCACGTCTTTCTTTCTTTCCAAAATTACTGTCGTATTCTCGTACGTACGTCCTCACATACATACCCTGGAATTACGGGGTATAACATTCTTCCCCCCTTAGAAACATTCGTCCCGAATGTTCCTTCTAAGTCTCCAAACGCATACGCGCCAGATAGTCTTCACTACTATACTTACGAAACCAACTATGCCCCATATTGCCATAATAAAATCATACGCGACAAACCCAAATCCAAGCCAACGAGGAATCACCTCGAAGATGTAAAACAACACCAACTCGCTCACGGTCCAAAGGATACTCGCGCACATTCACTTCACAAAAATGATCACTTCATCTCTCAAAGACATGTTCACTTCTTTCCTTACTCGTCGTACTCTTCTCGAACACTCGAACTCTTTCTAGTACACGCACCATACTTCGCCATCACTTCGCTTTCAAAATCTTTGGAGTCACTACCTCCAAACTTGGTCATCTTACTAGCCTCGAATTTCTTGAAGGCCATTCCCGCCTTCACGACCGATTACGGTCAAACACGTCCACGAACTCATACAGTGGTTACCTAAACTTGGGCCTTGCACCCTCGTGATCCTACCACCTGGCGGGACCACCTCGAACTGACCCCACCTTATTCCGGGCTACGGGTTGACCCGTGAATGGTCCTCAACCCGACCCATAATCGTACCAGACTCTTGTTCCCCGATCTGGAACAATCTTACCTATTCAAGTCCTGAAAGCTACCACTTTCATCTTACACAACCCAAGGAATCATCCCACAATATATTTCACGCATACCACGATTTCAACAAAGACCAACCGTAAAATCTTTTACTTAAGACGGCTTACATCTAAGGTCTCAACTTGTTATAATATTCTACGACTTATAATTTCCTATCCCTAAGCTTACCTTTTCAACTAACCATGTTCTCTAGATCACAATTTTACACAATGCTATCCAAACATAACACTCAACATAAAATCATCATATCACGCATACAAATCTCTAGAGGGTTAAGGATATACATGTAACTACCGCTTTACTCAAATCACGATCGCCTACAGGCATAGCTAGTGAAGGTGATGAACCGACATCGATCCTAAAGGTGAGTCGTAACATCCGTGCTACCCAGTCGGACGGTTCCGCAAAATGGCCTGTCGCCAAAAAATAACAAGCTCCCTTGGCACCACGACACTCCCAAAATGCGGTCTACCACATCGACCACACCGAGGTAGGGTGGCTGCGTCCGCCAACACCCCTACTCGCGAAAACTGAACCCTGAGCTCGACCGCTCTCGAATACCTGGACGCCTGAAGGTTGTGGAGGACCACTCTGCACTGGCGAAGGTGCATAACTAGCTTCTTTGGCGGTCCGCCTCGAAAGTCACCAAAGGACCTGCTGTACGCCTCTTCGCGATCTCGGTCATTCCGTCGACCTCTCCGCTCACATCCAAGTGCATAAGCTGCGCGGGCAATGTCCATGCCGGTGAAGAGCTACACCGAACAAGCCTCGCCAAGTAGTCATCGAGCGGTGGCGTGGCGGTGTACTCTGTCCTCCATATCAGCTACTAACGCGGGGACATACCGAGCCAATGAGTCAAACTCCACATTGTACTCCCGAACCGTACGCCCGGTCTGCCTTAACGTCAAAAATCTGTCGGTCCGAGTCCTCCTCATCTGTGGAGGCAAGAAATGTGTAAGAAACGCCCCTGAGAACTCGTCCCCATAAGTGCCGAGGTGCATACTCTCCCGACGGCTCCACGAATCAAACGATCATTGCGGTATCACGCAGCCGATGTGAACCTAAGACCACCGACTCGGTCTCGAAGCCACGATCACTCTCATGATCCGCTGTAACTGTCGGATGAACTCCTGCGGATCATCCTCAGACCTCGACCCGTAGAACTCTGGCGGGCTACAACTCAGAAAATCCCGTAGCCTCAAACTATCCGATCTCGGGTGAACCACGGGTGCTACTGGAACTGCTGCGTCCAGCCTATCCTCATGTCTAGCCACAATCCTGGCCAATAACTGGGCCATCTCCTTGTAACCCATCTCCTCTGCTCCAGGTTGTGGGACTGGAGGCTCAGGTTGTTATACCCCGTGGTTCGGGCCTGGACTGCGGCGCCAAGGCGGGTGATTGTAGGGGCGCGAAAAAAATACCGGTCGCTGAAGTTTCAGCCGCGCCGATGTGAGCCGCGTGAGCGGAAGATTCGGATTCGCAGAGTTGCCGCGGCCAGAGGGCCGCGACGCCGAGGCGGAAATCAGCGGAAAAACTTAGGAAAAGTCGATTTTTATTTTGAAAGGGCACGAGTGGGGACAAGTGTCCCCCATCTGTTTTTACATTGATATATTGACCAAGTCTTTAAGACTTGGTCATTTGTCATCTCTCTCTTTGAAAAACCTCTTCCTTCTCTCTAAATATTTCAAGCTCCTCCTTCTCTCTAAAAATCCAAGAGGATTCTAGCCTTAAGAAAAATCTGAAAAATTAAAAGATAAGAAGGAAGCTTGTGGCTAGCTTGTGAAGGTGGTGGTGGTGGTATTCTTGGTAGAAAGGCTAGCAAATTGTTGGATAAAATTTGGCTAAAGCTCTAAGGTAATGATTTTTCCTCTATTATTAGTTTATAGAGTTGCATGTTAAGAAGAAAATACTTATGGTGGTAAATAATGCTCTTAGAGTCATTGCATGCTAGAAATGTGGGTTGAATATGAAGGATTTGGCTAAAGAAATATTATGAGCATGTTGTAGCCTAAAAACCACCTTAGAATTGTTAAGTGTACTATTATAACTTATGGGGCAGAATTTTACACACCCAAGATTAGGTGTGTAATCCCCTTTGTGTTGGTTTGGTTGTTGGACCTTAATAAGGCGTTTGAATGTTGAAAAATCGGCCTTTGAAAAGGTGGCAAAGTGAGTAGAAACAAAGGAAATGCTGCCCAATTTTCCTTAGGAATTGATAACTTGAATTTGGAATTTCTACATTGAAATTAGAGGTTAATAAACACACTATGGTTATTATAGGTTGACATATTACTTGCGGTAGTTGGACTTAGCAAGCGGATTGACCAAGGAGGTATGTAGAGCTTTCCTATCTCTTGAGCATGAATAGTTGTATCTATGTAGTACGGTATACGTACAAGATTTGATAATCTACACTTGTTTTAAAGTATATGATATTTGTTTCATTTCAAAAGTATAAGTCCCTTGGATTGAGGGAAAATGTTTTTGACAAAGGGATAACACTAATATAATGACTTTATGGGGAGTTGGTTATATTAGTTTACTTGAAAGGTTCACAAAGAAAGGTTTACTCTAATTAAAACAAGTACGGGTAAAGGATTTGAAACTAAGAAAGGTAAATTGATTTTTAGGCATTGGTTGTCTAAGGTTTTAAAGGAAATGAAGTCACTTGATTTAGAAGCCTACTATATTTCTAAAAAGGAAATGTGACTTGTCTTGAAAAGAAATCGTAACTTGATACTATGGTGATTAGTATCTTGGAATCTTTGTATAAAAAGAGTTTTCTTAAAAAGCTAGAAGTACATGGTACTTGGGTTGAATTCCCGGATTTTCTATCAAAAGACATGTTAGTGCCTTAGGATACTAAAATGAGAGGATATATTAATAATGTTAATAAGAAGTTAGGGGATTTCTTAACTTGCTTATGTTATGATAAGCCGGTAGTGCTTATGTATGATATGATAAGCCGATAGTGCTTATGTTGTGATATGATAGGCCGGTAGTGCTTATGTTGTGATATGATAGGCCGGTAGTGCTTATGTTGTGATATGATAGGCCGGTAGTGCTTATGTATGATATGATAGGCCGGTAGTGCTTATGTTATGTATAGCCGGATGAGCTATGTTATATATTTGTATTATTACGGGGTAAACCCCGGGTTATTATCTATGCCATGGATTTGCTACCCATGATGCGAGTGCGACGCTTGCACTCATGCGGATCCGGACCACAGGATCCATGCGGGTGAAATAGTCCCATGCGAGTACGGCGATGGTACTCATGCGGGTCCACAGGATCCATGCGGGTGAAATAGTCCCATGCGGGTGAAATAGTCCCATGACGAGGCGGATGACCTCATGCGGGTCCACAGGACCCATGCGGGTGAAATAGACCCAGGAGTAGGATTGCTTAATGATACTACGGGCGAGGTACCCTGTTTTGATCGTGAGCCTCCTATTTTTACGCTATAAGTTTTATACTCGTTACTTTCATTGTTAGTAAGGCACAGTGCAAGGAAATTGATTTTTATCTATGACTCCAGCTTATCTTTGACTTGTGATATTACTACAGTATTTTCCAGTTTTACATACGTTGCACGTCGCATCGACCCTTCTGGGGCTGCGTCATGCCGCAGGTGAAAGCAGTGGTAGATCCGCATTCCTAGGATCTCTTACTCAGGTGTCAGGAGCTCCATTTCTTCGGAAGCTCGACTTTTGGTATGGTTCTCCCCGGTGTTGTGATATTTTGGTACATTCAGGGGCATGACGGGGCCCTGTCCCGTCTTAGTGTTACTTATTCTTAGAGGCTCTGATCTTGTCATAACTTGGGTTGTTTAAGGATATATTGTTGATTTGATGTACTTTGCGGTAGCCATTTTTGGCTAACTGTTATACTATTATGGTTGTTTTACCTTGAGTTTATTTCATTGGTTTTCTCGATGTTGTGTCACGAGGTGCGGTCAGGCACGGTCACGGACCGGTCGGTCGTGACAAAAGTGGTATCGAGCGATTAATCCTCGAAAGGGTCTACAGCCGTATCTAGTAGAGTCTTGATTATCGGTGTGTTGTGCACCACATCTATAATCGAGAGGCTACAGGATATTTAGGATTGGTTTCATTTCTTTCACTCTAAGATCGTGCAATGTAGCCGTGTTATAGGTTGAATTTCCTCCGACGTAAACTTTGTGTATATCGCTTATGCCTCCACGCAGGCGACCGCGCCCGAATGGGCAAGGCGGTGAGGGAACTACTAGTAGTGGCACCGAGGTTACTGTGGCACGAGCCCGGGCCCTTACGATGTGGTGTTTGGACGGCGAAGTTCTACCACGTCGCCAACCCCAATAGTCCGAGGCGAAGAGCGGCCATCGAGACCGCGGTACGAGCCTCCATCCAAAGAAATGGGGCGAGGAAATGGGCTACAAGGAGATGGCGATTACTAGCGAGATTGTGGCGGCATACGAGGATAGGGAGATGCAGCCTCCATTGCATTCGTAGTTCAAAGACAGAGTTGCTAGCGAGGCGAGGGACTTTTGAGTTGCAGCCCACCAGAGTTTTATGGGTCGAGGCACGAGGATGATCTCGTGAGTTCATCCGGCGATGCGATGGATCGCGAGGTGATCAGGGCTTCGGAGACCGAGTCGGTGGTACTAGGTTCGCATCGGCTGCGGGACACTGCAGTTGACTGGTATGATTCATGGGAACTGTCCCGGGGGGAGCATGCGCTTCCAGCTGTTTGGGACGAGTTCTCAGAGGCGTTACTTGGCCATTTCTTGCCTCCGCAGATGAGGAGGGCTCGGGCCGATAGATTTTTGACGCTGAGACAGAATGGGCGGACGGTCCGGGAATACAACATGGAGTTTGATTCATTGGCTAGGTATGTGCCCGCTGGTAGCGCATGGAGGGCGGTGCACCGCTATGTCACAGGACTCGATGATCACTTGGCCGAGAGTTGCACGGGGGTGGCTCTTCAGCCGGGCATGGACATTGCCCGCATGCAGGCACATGCACTTGGGTGTGAGGAACGCAGGGGCCGACGGATCGACAGGTATCAGCAGAAGAGGGCCAGGACAGCAGGGTCCTCTGGTAGTTTTAGGGGTAGACAACCCCAGCAGCAGACCAGATTTGCACCACAGCCGGTCCGCAGCGCTCCACCATCTTCGGACGTCTGAGTATTCAGGAGCGGGACAGGTTCCGTGGCTTCGGTTTCGGATGGACGAGTTCCGGTCGACGAGGCCCCTATGCCTCGGTGTAGTCGATGTGGTGATTGCCATTATAGGGTGTCGTATTCTCCGGGAGCTTGTTACTCTTGTGGCCAGCAGGGCCATTTGAAGAGAGATTGTCCGTCCAGAGGCGGCGGGAGTGCCATGGCTCACCGATGAGTTGATTCTTTGGGTCTTCATCTTGGTGGTTGGGCGCCGAGGCGGGTGTTCACGCCAACAGCCGCGCAGGGTCGTGGGCAGGGTTCCAGCCCGGTCCTCGTAACCGCATTTATGCTATGTCCACCGCCAGACTGGGAGGCGCCACCGATGTCGCCGCGGTACATTGTTGGTCTCTTGCTGTGATGTTTATGCTTTGATAGATCCGTGTTCTACCTTGTCCTATATATCTCCTCATATTCTTTGGTAGAATAGGGATGAGCCCGAGTCCATAGAATTTTTGAGGTGGCTACGCCTAGGTGCCGGGTAGGCGAGCGGTATATAAGGCTTGCCCGTGACTATAGATGGTCGCCGACTTCACCGACTTGATAGAGTTGGATATGACAGACTTCGATGTGATTATAGGTATGGATTGGCTAGCGTCTTGCTACGCCAATGTGGACTGCAGAGAGAGGTTAGTTCGGTTAGGTTTCTGGCAGCCGTTATCGAGTGGAAGGGAATACTTTGCGCCGGCGGGTAGGTTTATTTCTTACCTCAAGGCTAGGAAGATGGTACGGAAGGGTATATCTACCATTCGTTCGTATTCGACATCGAGGTGAGATACCGACCTTGATCGATTCGGTTGTTAGAGAGTTTCAGACGTATTCCCGCACGAACTTCCGTATCCTCCCGAGAGGAGATTGAGTTTTGCATCGATTTGGCACGGACACTCGACCGATATCTATTCCGCCATACAGATGGCACCGCCGAGTTGAAGGAATCAAGGATCACCAAAGATTTGGCCGGAGAAAGGCTTTATTAGGCCAAGTGTTTCTCCTCGGGGCGCCATGTTGTTTGTAAAGAAGAAGGATGGACGCCAGCTGTATTGATTACATGCGGTGAACAAGGTTACTATCAAGAATGTATCCTCCCGAGATTGGCGATTTGTTTGACCATTCAGTGGTGCAAAGTGTTTTCAAGATAGACTGCGGTGCAGTTATCATCAGTGCGAGTTAGAGAGATAGACATCCCAAAGATCGCATTCGGACCGGTATGGGCACTATGAGTTCGTGGTGATGTCTTTCGGGTTGACCAACGCCCAAGCAGATTCATGGATTTGATGAATAGGGTGTTCGTGCAATTCTTGGATATGTTCGTTATAGTGTTTATTGATGATATCTTGGTGTATTCGCGCACGCAGCAGAGCATACGATCATTTGAGGACGGTATCGAGTCCTCCGAGACCGCAATTGTATGCCAAGTTCTCAAACGCGAAGTTAGTTAGCTTGGTGGCTTTCTTAGGGCATGTTATCTGGCCGATGGTATTCGGTTGATACACTAAGATTGAGGCAACAAGACTTGGCCCGCACTCCACTACACCGACGAGGTGCCACTTTGGGCCTTGCAGCTACCATCGGAGGTTTGTGGAAAAGTTTGCTTCTATTTCAAAGATTTTGACTAAGTCGACTCGAAGCGGCTATGTTCGGTGGATGGATACTTGTGAGGAAAGTTTCCAGCTAAAGGAGAGGTTGACGACCGCCTCAGCTTACTCTTCCGCAGGGTTTAGATGGATATGTGGTTTATTGCGACGTGAGCCAGTGCGCGTCAGCCGACGCAAAGACGGCAAGGTTATAGCTTATGATCTCGACAACTTAGGAAGCATGAAAAGAACTATCCCACACATGACTTGAGTTGGCGGTGTGATTCATGCCTCAAGATCCGAGACATTATTTATATGGAGTTCACGTGGACATTTACACAGACCACAAGAGTCTCCAGTACATCTTCAGCCAGAGGGAGCTGAACTTGCGGCAGAGACGGTGGTTGGAGCTACTTAAGGATTACGATGTTGATATTGCATCACCCGGAAGGCCAATGTAGTTGCAGATGCCCTTAGTCGCAGATCGATGGGTAGTGCATGCATTGTTCACGCAGAAAAGGGAGATGGTCCGGGAGTTACATCAGCTAGCGAGCCTTGGGGTTCGTTTGGTTGATTCTGTTAGTGACGGAATTCGGGTTCGAGAGGTTGCCGAGTCTTCCATCGTCGAGGAGGTGAAGAGGCGACAGTATGAGGATCCGATTTTGCACTGCGATGCAGATGCCGCTGTTCGTAAAAAGATGAGTTCGCTTGAGGTAAATACCACGAAAGCTAAGATTCGAGGGTCGGCCAGGTGTTCCCGATGCGACAGACTTCGCCGCCAGATTCGGCGAGGCACACGCTTCGTTATTCTATTCATCCGGATCGACTAAAATGTATCGTGACCTCGATGCGTGTATTGGTGGGATGGCCTAAAGAGGACGCCATGCGAGTTCGTGGCACGCGTCTAATTGTCAGCGTGTTAAGATTGAGCACCGTGGGTGGCTGTTGCAGGATAATGATATTCCGACTTGGAAGTGGGAGGTGATAAATATGGATTTTATTACATGACTACCTACCACTCAGAGGAAGCATGATTCCATTTGGGTGATTGTCGACAGTCGATTTAAATCGGCTTATTTTCTTCCGGTCGAACGGCGTTCACCGAGGACTATGCGATTATATATTAGAGAGATTGTGAGACCGCACGAGTCGGTGTCGATTATATCAGATAGAGGAGCCCAGTTCTCGCTAACTTCGAGGTCCTTTCGTGGCGGATTAGGGACACGGTGAGTCTCAAGACGCGTTTCATCCTCGTGACCGACGGACGGCCGAGCGCACTATCCGCACACTCGAGGATATGATGCGGGCTTGTGTTATTGATTTCGTGGGTAGCCGGAGGATCATTTGCCTCTTGTGGAGTTTGCTTACAACAACGGCCTACCATTCCGGATTCGGATGGCGCCTTTATGAGGCCTTATACGCGAGGAAGTGCAGTCACCTATAGGCTGGTTCGAGTGGGAGAAGTTCACTGGTCGGGCGGACTTAGTTCACAGCGATGGATAAGGTGAAGCTTATCCAGGAGCGGTTGTTGGCAGCTCAGAGTCGGCAGAAGTCGTATGCAGATCATCGGCGTCGACACTTGGAATTTGAGTTAGGTGATTGGGTTTTTCTAAAGGTATCGCCAATGAAGGGCGTGATGAGATTTGGAAAGAAGGGGAAACTTAGCCCAAGGTACATTGGGCCGTATCGGATTGTCCGCAGGGTAGGCAGGGTTGCCTATGAATTAGAGCTGTCGTCCGATTTGGAGGCGGTACATCCAGTTTTCCATGTGTCCATGTTGCGGAAATGTATTGGAGATCCATCTAGAGTGCACCCGATTCAGAATGTCCAAGTGACAGAGGAGTTATCGTATGAGGAGAGTCCCATAGCGATACTCGATCGTCAGGTTAGACGACTTCGGACGAAAGACGTGGCTTCCGTCAAGGTCCTATGGCGGAATGTGAACAGGGAAGAAATGACGTGGGAAGCGGAGGATGACATGAAGAAGAAATACCCTCACTTATTCCCTATACCTCCAGGTAACCCACGTTCTAAAATTGTTGGTCTTTAAATTTAGTATTTATGCTTGAGTTTTGTTGTGGCCGTGTGAAGCATCTTTATTTGAGTCTATGCCGATATTGTAATTTGAGTAAGCCTAGAGGGAACATTCGGGACGAATGTTTCTAAGGGGGGGAGAATGTTATACCCCGTGGTTCGGGCGCCAAGGCTGGGCCAAGACGGTGATTGTAGGGCCGCGCCGAAGTCGTGGTCGCGCGCCGAAATATCGAGGGTCGCTGAGTTTCAGCGCCGCGACGCCGAAGCAGGCCGCGCGCCGAAGATCCGAGGGTTCGCAGGAGTTGCGGGGCCGCGGCGCCGAGGCGGGAAATCAGGCGGAAAAACTTAGGAAAAGTCAGATTTTTATTTTGAAAGGGCCTGAGTGGGACAGTGTCCCCATCTGCTTTTTACATGCGATATATTGACCAAGTCTTAAAGACTTGGTCATTTGTCATCTCTCTTTGAAAAACCTCTTCCTTCTCTCTAAAGAATTCAAGCTCGTCCTTCTCTCTAAAAATCCAAGAGGATTCTAGCTTTAAGAAAATCTGAAAAATTAAAAGACAAGAAGGAAGCTTGTGGCTAGCTTGTGAAGGTGGTGGTGGTGGTATTCTTGGTAGAAAGGCTAGCAAATTGTTGGATAAAATTTGGCTAAAGCTCTAAGGTAATGATTCTTCCTCTATTATTAGTTTATAGAGTTGCATGTTAAGAAGAAAATACTTATGGTGGTAAATAATGCTCTTAGAGTCATTGCATGCTAGAAATGTGGGTTGAATATGAAGGATTTGGCTAAAGAAATATTATGAGCATGTTGTAGCCTAAAACCACCATAGAATTGTTAAGTGTACTATTATAACTTATGGGGCAGAATTTTACACACCCAAGATTAGGTGTAATCCCCTTTGTGTTGGTTTGGTTGTTGGGCCTTAATAAGGCGTTTGAATGTTGAAAAATCGGCCTTTGAAAAGGTGGCAAAGTGAGTAGAAACAAAGGAAATGCTGCCCAATTTTCCTTAGGAATTGATAACTTGAATTTGGAATTTCTACATTGAAATTAGAGGTTAATAAACACACTATGGTTATTATAGGTTGACATATTACTCATGTAGTTGGACTTAGTGCAGATTGACCAAGGAGGTATGTAGAGCTTTCCTATCTCTTGAGCATGAATAGTTGTATCTATGTAGTACAGATATCGACAAGATTTGATAATCTACACTTGTTTTAAAGTATATGATACTTGTTTCATTTCAAAAGTATAAGTCCCTTGGATTGAGGGAAAATGTTTTTGACAAAGGGATAACACTAATATAATGACTTTATGGGGAGTTGGTTATATTAGTTTACTTGAAAGGTTCACAAAGAAAGGTTTACTCTAATTAAAACAAGTACGGGTAAAGGATTTGAAACTAAGAAAGGTAAATTGATTTTTAGGCATTGGTTGCCTAAGGTTTTAAAGGAAATGAAGTCACTTGATTTAGAAGCCTACTATATTTCTAAAAAAGAAAATGTGACTTGTCTTGAAAAGAAATCGTAACTTGATACTATGGTGATTAGTATCTTGGAATCTTTGTATAAAAAGAGTTTTCTTAAAAAGCTAGAAGTACATGGTACTTGGGTTGAATTCCCGGATTTTCTATCAAAAGACATGTTAGTGCCTTAGGATACTAAAATGAGAGGATATATTAATAATGTTAATAAGAAGTTAGGGGATTTCTTAACTTGCTTATATTATGATAAGCCGGTAGTGCTTATGTATGATATGATAGGCCGGTAGTGCTTATGTTGTGATATGATAGGCCGGTAGTGCTTATGTTGTGATATGATAGGCCGGTAGTGCTTATGTTGTGATATGATAGGCCGGTAGTGCTTATGTATGATATGATAGGCCGGTAGTGCTTATGTTATGTATGATAGCCGGATGAGCTATGTTATATATTTATTATTACTGGGTAAACCCCGGTTATTATCTATGCCATGGATTTGCTACCCATGACGCGAGTGCGGCCAGACTCACGCGGATCCGGACCACGGGATCCACGCGGGTGAAATAGTCCCACGCGAGTACGGCGATGGTACTCATGCGGGTCCACAGGATCCATGCGGGTGAAATAGTCTCATGCGGGTGAAATAGTCCCATAACGAGGCGGATGACCTCATGCGGGTCCACAGGACCCATGCGGGTGAAATAGACCCAGGAGTAGGATTGCTTAATGATACTACGCGAGGTACTCGCTTTGATCGTGAGCCTCCTATTTTTACGCTATAAGTTTTATACTCATTACTCTCATTGTTAGTAAGGCACAGTGCAAGGAAATTGATTTTTATCTATGACTCCAGCTTATCTTTGACTTGTGATATTACTACGTGATTTTCCGCTTTACATACTTGCACGTTGTGTCGACCCTTCCTGGGCCGCTCATGCCGCAGTGGAAAGCGGTGGTAGATCCGCATTCCTAGGATCTCTTACTCAGGTGTCAGGAGCTCCATTTCTTCGGAAGCTCGACTTTTGGTATGGTTCTCCCCGGTGTTGTGATATTTTGGTACATTCGGGCATGACGGCCTGTCCCGCCTTAGTGTTACTTATTCTTAGAGGCTGTAGTCTTGTCATAACTTGGGTTGTTTAAGGATATACTGCTCAATTTGATGTACTTTGCGGTAGCCATTTTTGGCTAGATCGTTTATACTATTATGGTTGTTTTACCTTGAGTTTATTTCATTGGTTTTCTCGATGTTGTGTCACGAGGGTGCGGGTCAAGGCACGGCCACGGACCGGTCGGGTCGTGACACGTACCGTGGTCTCGTGAGCCACCGCCGCTCTACTCGCGCCTCCTTCGCGCCTTGCCCTTCGGGCCACGATTGCCTGCGTGAGGCATAATCGTAAAAACGAAATACGTCGGAGGTCCAACTTATAACACGGCTCTAAGGCACGATCTTAGAGTGAGAAGAATGAAACCAATCCTAAATGTCTCGCAGCCTCACGATTATAGATGTGGTGCACAACACACCGATAATCAAGACTCTACTAGACACGATGCAGACACTTTCCGAGGACTAATCGCTCTGATACCACTTTTGTCACGACCCGACCTCGGGCCCGCGATTGGTGCTTTACCCCGGGCACCCTAGTGATACAACATCAGAGAAAATCAGCGGAAATAAAAACTTAAACAGGAAACAAGATACAACATAAGAAAACAAAGCAACGAAAATGGTTGCCTTCGCATATATACAAAAATTTGAACAGCACATCCTTTACAAACCCCGCCACAACAGCATTTCTGCACTTAAAATGTAACAACAACTATGACGGACGGGCCCCGCCATACTCCGAATGTAAAAGAACCTACAAACTGTGGAAACATACCCAAAAGATAAGCCTCCGGAGAAACGGAGCTTCCCAATACGCGAAACTGTGATCCTATGAGCGAGGATCAACAACCGATGTACCTCTACCTGCGGCATGAACGCAGCCCCCCGAAGGAGGTCAGTACAACAGGTACCAAGTATGTGAAACTGAAAATAATGTAAATGAAATCATAACAGTCTAAATAAAACAGGAGACATGTATGATAACCAAACTACAGTTCACGACATAAAAGCAGTCATGTCAAAGCAGGGACTCACGCCCTCAAAGTCATCACTCAAGTATAACCAAGGGTCTCACGCCCACAATATCAATCATGCCCGCATCATGGCCACATGCCCCCGGAATTCTCCATCGGTGTAGACATGTCCAGGATGCAATAACAGTATACCGGGTAATCAACCCTGCCGCATGGCCACACGCCCCCGGAATTTTCCATCGGTGTAGACATGTCCAGGATGCAATAACAGTATACCGGGTAATCAACCCTACCGCATGGCTACATGCCCACGGAATTCTGCATCGGTGCAGACATGTCCATGTAACAACAATAACAATATATCGGGTAATCAACCCTGCCGCATGGCCACATGCCCCCGGAATTCTGCATCGGTGCAGACATGTCCATGTAACAACAATAACAATATACCGGGTGATTAACCCGCCGCATGGCCGCATGCCGGAATTCTTCATCGGTTCGCATATGTCCATGTAACAACAATAATAATATACGGGTGATTAACCCGCGCGTGGCCGCATGCCGGAATTCTTCATCTGCGCATGTCCATTAACAACACAATAACAATATACGGCCTCTATCGAGACGCCAGAGCATAGGAATACAACTTTTACACAACAAGTCTATCACAAGCAAGCACAAGCAAATTACCATACTTCAATTCTCTTACAAATATCCATTCTTTCACAAGAAGTCACTGATACCAACACTCGTAGTATCCAAAGCAGAGTAACTATTATTTTAAGTAAACCAAAATAATTTCCTTTTAAAGACAAGTAACAACCTTCTTTTCCAAAAGTTCAAGTTTGTCTAATTTCAAATACTCAAGTCTCTTATTTTGAAAGGTTTCAGTAGTTCATAGTCTTAATCACTTAATAACATAATTATCTTTTAAAACAATTTGAGTAACATATGCCTTATGTGTGAGTAGGTTATTCTTGTTTATAACAATCTTATTAAAGCACCATGATCTAGAAAATGTAATACAATTTTGTCTTATCTTAGCTTCATGCGGATGGAGGTTTCTACTTGGTTTTAATAATAATTAATTAGTCAATACATTTTCCTTTATTAACGCTGCAGATGGTTTGTTCGATACTTGTTCTCATTTCCAAATCAATATAACATTATTCCTTTTAAAACCCAATTACCCATTTCTCATTAAAGCGGTTTCACAACTTTTAACACAACCCAAGTCCTTATTATTTCACATCCAGTCTTTTATCTTTTAAAAACAACCAACCATTTCTTTGCCCACATAAATTTGTTATAACAAACTTCCCATAAAGACGTTATAACACATTATGTTTTAAATCAACCAAATTAATTTAACACGTATGCGTCACCGTACTACATAGTTCACAACATATCATGCTAGAAAAGATAGGAAGAGGTTCACATACCTCGCGACGATTATCGACAATTAGAAAAATGCTCCAAGTACTACAACCTTGCTAGCCTTTTCCACCCTTCAAGTAGAATACGCTACTCGTAGTACGTCCACCTATAATGTCCATAAAATGCCTATTAACTTCTAGTTCTCTTCGTAGAATATTTCTACGGAAAATTCGGCATCACCTCCCCCCCCCCCCGCTATCACATAAATATCCTTCCCTATCAAGGCCCGCTACCAGGCCAACAACTCCCAGGGGATTACACGTTTAACCGGACGTGTTCAATTCTACTTCACAGGAATACTACAAGCTCATCAGAATACAAATTCTATGTAATTACACCAATTCTCTTTTTTAATATCCTTCTTTACGATGTAATTACAGTTCGACTCTCTTCTTTAATATCCATTCTATATATAGTATACTCAACTATATATTACTACAACATGTAATTTCCAATTACAATAGGGGGATAAAGATCATTACCTCGATAAGCCCAAAATTATCCAAGATTATATGTCGATCCTGAGCAACGTTTAGCTCTAATCAGACGCTCCAAACCGCTCCAAGCAACCCTTAGAAGTTTCTAATAACTTCTCTTAAACACTTCAACTCCAAAAAGTGAAGTACATTTAGGCTAAACTTGTGGCAACTCTCGGCCAAGAGGGTGTATTTAGGCTAAGGGTGTGAAATCTTTTCTAACCTTTGGTTACTAGTCTTCCTAATACACTAAGGAAGAACACTTAAGACTTTAAGAATTTTTCGACAAAGTTTGGTTAAGGGAGAGGGGTGTGGGATGAGAACTTCATCAAAGGGAGGGAGTATTTTTGCCTTGGAATTTCTCAAGTGTGGATGAAGAAGTCTTGCAACTTAAGGGGGTATTTATAGGACATTCAAGGGCTAGGATTAAAGCAAGTGTGTGGTCTAGATTGAGCCATGTGTGTGTGGGTCCCACTTATCCATCTACTACACAAAATATCTTCAAGACTTTGACCAAATGTTTTTGGCCTTTTACATGTAAAAAACGTGCCAACCAAACCCATCATTTTCGTCCAACCAAGTGTCGCCTAGGGTGACACATGTCGCCCTCCTATTGGTCCAAAATATTTCACCTTCCGAAAATATCCGTAAAAAAAAAAATAAAGTGGGCCCCACAAACCGTAAATTCCTCCCGTGGGCCCCACGTGACCAATTCCGGATAAATAATTCCATAATTCTTAATTAATCCAAAAAGTTCGAGTACCAAATTGTTACACCCCGTATTTACAGGACATGGTGTAAGAACGTAAGTAAGAACCCGCAAGTGTTAAGATTTGAGACTTGTAAAATTTATCGGAAATTATGGAATTGTCGGAAATTGTGTTATTGTAACGAATGGGAGGGCGACACGTGTCACCCCCCCTTATGTGATTCCTTGGTCGAAAAATGCAAGGGCAAGAGGGTCATTGGACCTTAGTCTTGCAAGCATGTGTAGCATGAGAATGTTGACTAGTCAAGGGGTCAATAAGTCTTGATTTTTAATGTAAGACTACATCTAAGCCATCCATGTGTTTATATCATAACCCTCCTAGGTGTTTTATATATTACTACTAGTAGAGGGAGAGTTTTACACGTAGAAAAATTGCAAAAATTTAAGACCACTCCATGAGCTCTGGTTCCACTAAGGAAAAGAAGAGAAAATTTGTTCCTTGTTCTTTTGATTCCCACTTTAAACCAAGGTTCTTGAGGGTAGTGTAAGCATATCTCAATAGAAAATCCGAAAAAGAGAGTTTTCTGTTAGTCGCAAATTGAAAACCTAATGTTCTTTCTAGGTTTTTTTTTGGGATTTGAAGTATAAATGTTGGTGTTGTTCTAAGGGTCTCAACAGTGGATTGAAGTGTCTTGGAGAGGTTCTAAACTACTAAGGAGCGACTTTGGATTGGAATTTGGATTAAGAATCGTCGAGGTATAATCTTGTTCTTTGAAAGTGTTACAAGATTATTTATTTTGTTGTTAGCTTTACATGTTGCTAGTATGTAGTATATGTGTTGAAGTTTATAAGGATTATGGATTGATTGTAGCCTTGGAAAATTCGAAATGTATGTAAGCCATGTTAAGTTGGATTACAATTTAGTCGTTACTAAAATCGCCGCATGTTACTTACTTAAAGATTATGGTTATTATAATCAAATACGACTTGATATCGTGTTATGCTACCAATTTGGATTGAAATGGAAATTTGATAAGAATTGGTAAGGTTGAACTCAAGGTGGCCGAATTTGGACTTTTAGTTTGTTTTTCATTTGTATTGGATTACTTTCAAATTGTGAGCCAATTGGGGTTGTTTAGTTTTTATTTGTATTGAGTACCTTATAGAAATTGTGAGCCAATTGGGGCTGTTTGGTTATTGTATTCGGCCTTGAAAAGGTGGCAAAGTAAGTAAAAACAAAGGAAGTCTTGTCCGATTTTCCGTAGAATTTGGCGACTTAGCACTTAGAATATTCTACGTTTGAAGTAAGAGGTTAATGGACGATTGTGACCATGATAGGTTGAAGTACTAGGTATAGCGTATCCTACTTGAAGAATGGAGTAGCTCAAGGTTGATGTACTTTGGAGCATTTTGCTACTTGTCGACAATCGTCGAGGTATGTGAACCTCTTCCTTCTTTGACATGATTCTATGTATGGAATATACATGTAGTACTATTTCATGATTCCTTCTACTCTTAGAAGTTAAGAGGTATGTATGTTGATTTACTCACGTAAAGGTTATGTATAAGTTATCCTAAGTTCACCGAGTCTTATGGGGATGTTGGTAAAGAGTCGTTAGAGGTATTTTGGAGCCAAGTTGACTTGGCTAATTTACGGCACGAATAAGAATAAGTATCGAAAAAGCCATTGCAGCGTTAATAAAGGAAAATGTAATGACAATTAATTAAGTTAAAACAAGTAGAATTCTCCATCTGCATAGAAGCTAAGATAAGACAAAATTGTATTACATTTTCTAGATCATGGCTACTTGATTAAGATGGTTATAAATAAGTATAACTTATTCACAACGCACCAAGTATATGTTACTTAATTTATAAGGATTTACGTATGAAGTTTTAAGACTATGGACCTCAATTGTTAAAAGGTTAAGGACTTTATTTTTCAAGTTATGAGACTTGATTCTTAAAGGAAGAAATGAATTGATTTAAAAGTATAGAATACTTGATTTGGAAAGCTATGTGATTTGAATTGAAAGTATAAGTTTCTTGGTCATAAAAGGAATGAATTTGTCTCAGACATAAAGAGTTATAACGGCTTTATGGGATGTTGGTTATAACAACTTTATGGAAGATTAAAAGAATGGTTTTCTTCAGTAATGTAAGCAAAGAAATGATTTGAAATAAAGAAGGGCAAATTGTTTTAAAGGTACAAATTGCTTAAAGTTTTAAAGAAAGAAGTCACTTGATTTAGAAGCCTATAAATGTATTTCTAAAAGTATTGTGACTTGTCGTGAAAAGTAGATATGACTGGATACTACGGTTATTAGTATCTTGGAAGTTTTATTTGAAAGAGAATCGTTTTTAAAGGAGTAGAGGCACGTAGTACGTTGGGTTAAATTCCCGGATTTTATAATGACATGTTAGTGCCTTAAGTAAACAAAAATGAGTGTATATGAACAAGCTAATAAGAAGTTAGGGATTTCTTAACTTGCTTATATTATGTATGATAAGTCGGTAATGCTTATGTTATGTATGATAAGTCAGTAGTGCTTATGCTATGTATGATAAGTCGATAGGGCTTATGTTATGTATGATGGCGGTTGAGTTAGGGTAAGAGTATAAATGAGGGGCAAGCCCCAAGACGTTATACCACCTTCCGTGGTAAGAGTATAAGTGAGGGTAAATCCCAGACTGCACCACCCGCTTTATGTGTTATTCGACCAGGTCGAGATAGGGTAAGAGTATAAATGAGGCAAGCCCCAAGACGTTATACCCCGCTACCACCTTCTCCGAGGTAAGAGTATAAATGAGGAAAGCCCCCGACGTTATACCACCTGCTTTGATTGATTTTACGGGCGAGACCCATGGTTATGTTTTACACTTTTAGCCGTCGATGCGATGGGGATTCCACGCATGCTTTGATATTGCGTGATCGATCGCGCCCCGGGGTCGTAAGATATGTGTCCCTCCGTAGTGGCCTGACTATGTTATGAAAGATAAGTAAGTTAGACAGAATGAACTTAATGACTTCTCCTAAGTAAGTACGTAAAGATATGGCTATAACTCTTAATGGAATGGAAAAGATATTGATGTGAAATTAAGTTCATAAGTGGTAATGACACGGCAGATCTCGTATGTATTTTTATACTTGTCCTTGTCATTCTTTTGTACGCTTTGATCTGTATCAGACGTTATTTTCTGCTCCATATTCGGCACTGTTGTAATCGACTTCTTCGGGGCTGCTCATGTCCGCAGTTTAGGTACACGCTATGGGTCCGCGAGCTTAGGATCTGGTTCAAAGATTTTGAGATGGCTCCAATGTTCCGGAGTTGTCATGGCTATGTATATTCAGTGCACGGGCGGGCCTTGTCCCGCCACGATGGTTATGTTAACACTCTTGAGGTCTGTAGTCACATTTTGTGGGTCGCTTTGTAAAGGAAAGGAGGCAATCGCTTTATGTATGACGTTCGGCGTAGCCCTATCGGCTAACTCATTGTTTTATTATCATTGTTTTTATTTTATAAGTTTCATGTATGTTCCGCTGATTTTCTCGATGTTTACTCGTAGCGGTGCCTGTGTAGGGCACCGCCGCGATCCCGGTCGGGTCGTGACAAAAGTGGTATCGTGAGCGCTTAGTCCTCGGAAAGTGTCTACACCGTGTCTAGTAGAGTCTTGATTATCGGTGTTGTGGCACCACATCTATAATCGTGAGGTCGCAGGACATTTAGGATTGGTTTCATTCTTCTCACCGAGATCGTGCGATAGAGGCGTGTTGTTAGGTCGCCCTCCCTAACGAGTTATGTTGATTGCAGCTACGAGAAAGGCGTGATGACCAGAATGACTATGTGGATTGCGATCCGGGTTGGTAATGATTATAGTATAGTTGGTATTGTGACATACATCTATACGGAGTTATGTATGAAGTCGACACGTGTTGCCTAGAATAATTTTAGATTTACCAGAATGGTAAAGACTAACTAGATACCGGAAGGCATGGAATAGTAAATGAATTTTCGCCAAGGTTTTGTGTTTTATTTCGAGATAATTGGGATAGGATGAGTCATTCGATAGGGTAGTGAACCCTAAGAAGCCATATTAAGAATCCTAACTAATGTCATGTTAATAGATTAAGCCGCGTAGTAGGCTTAAGAGAATTGTACTGGATGAGGTCCGTATAGAGTAAGTAAATTGTTGTGATCGAGACAACATGGTTATGGTTTTATGAGAAGTTTTGTACCCATCGGGGATTGATAAGGTAGGCTTGGAGCATGGAAATTGCGAGCCTAAGAATATTGATTACCGCGAGACCTTAGGTATATAAGGCTTTCTCCGCAATAAGATTTATTATAGACCAAGAATAAGAGTTAAGTGCGACGTTGAGTCGGGTTGAGGACTCGCGGGTCTCCCATGGCCCGGAATGGAGTGGGATCAGTTGGTAGTAGTTCCGCCACGCGACGTGGTCACGAGGCGCAAGCGCGCCCAAGTCTAGTTAGTTGTTTGCGTTCGTGGACACGTTCCACCGAATCCAGGTCGTGAAAGTTTAAATGGCCTTATTTTGTTTTATAGAGTGATTCCAAAGAATAGAGGCCAAAAATTGGTATGGAAGTTATGTGTGTATGTTAAGGAGTTGGAAGCACGAAAAGGTAATCTCTTTTGGGCTTATGATGGACGGACGTGTGCGAGGTATTAGGCCATGTGTGGCATTATTAGTATGTCGGGTTGTGAAAGGAAACTATGTCGCTAATTATAAAGATTGACTCGAAAGAACATTCGAGGACGAATGTTTCTAAGGGGAAGAATGTTACACCCCGTATTTACAGGATACGGTGTAAGAACGTAAGTAAGAACCCGCAAGTTAAGATTTGAGACTTGTAATATTTATCAAAATTATGGAATTGTCGGAAATTGTGTTATTGTAACGAATGGGAGGCGACACGTGTCACCCCCTTATGTGATGCCTTGGTCGAAAATGCAAGTGGCAAGAGGGTCATTGACCTTAGTCTTGCAAGATGTGTAGCATGAGAATGTTGACTAGTCATGGGTCAATAAGTCTTGATTTTTAATGTAAGACTACATCTAAGCCATCCATGTGTTTATATCATAACCTCCTAGGTGCTTTATATATTACTACTAGTAGAGGAGAGTTTTACACTTAGAAAAATTGCAAAAATTTAAGACCACTCCATGGAGCTCTGTTCCACTAAGGAAAAGAAGAGAAAATTTGTTCCTTGTTCTTTTGATTCCCACTTTAAACCAAGGTTCTTGAGGGTAGTGTAAGCATATCTCAATAGAAAATCCTTAAAAAAGAGAGTTTTCTGTTAGTCGCAAAGTGAAAACCTAATGGTCTTTCTAGGTTTTGTTTGGGGATTTGAAGGATAATTGTTGGTGTTGTTCTAAGGGTCTCAACAAGCGGATTGAAGTGTCTTGGAGAGGTTCTAAACTACTACGAGCGACTTTGGATTGGAATTTGGATTAACTATCGTCGAGGTATAATCTTGTTCTTTGAAAGTGTTACAAGATTATTTATTTTGTTAGCTTTACACGTTGCTAGTATGTAGTATATGTGTTGAAGTTTATAAGGATTATGGATTGATTGTAGCCTTGGAAAATTCGAAATGTATGTAAGCCATGTTAAGTTGGATTACAATTTAGTCGTTACTAAAATCGTCGCATGTTACTTACTTAAAGATTATGGTTATTATAATCAAATACGACTTGATATCGTGTTATGCTACCAATTTGGATTGAAATGGAAATTTGATAAGAATTGGTAAGGTTGAACTCAAGGTGGCCGAATTTGGACTTTTAGTTTGTTTTTCATTTGTATTGGACTACTTTCTAAATTGTGAGCCAATTGGGGCTGTTTAGTTTTTATTTGTATTGGAGTACCTTATAGAAATTGTGAGCCAATTGGGGCTGTTTGGTTATTGTATTCGGCCTTGAAAAAGGTGGCAAAGTAAGTAAAAACAAAGGAAGTGCTGTCCGATTTTCCGTAGAATTTGGCGACTTAGCACTTAGAATATTCTACGTTTGAAGTAAGAGGTTAATGGACGTATTGTGACCATGATAGGTTGAAGTACTAGGTATAGCGTATCCTACTTGAAGAATGGAGTAGCTCAAGGTTGATGTACTTTGGAGCATTTTGCTACTTGTCGACAATCGTCGCGAGGTATGTGAACCTCTTCCTTCTTTTGACATGATTCTATGTATGGAATATACATGTAGTACTATTTCATGATTCCTTCTACTCTTATGTTATACCCCGTATTTCCAGAGTATGTACGTGAGGGCGTACGTATTAAATTTTTTTTTTTTTTTGCCTTAAGAATTGGCTTGGTTCGAAATTTGGGCACAAGTGCCGAATAGAGTCGTTTTCTGACGAAACGTTTCCACAGCTTTCGTAGAGAAAATTCCGGCTATGTCATTTATAATTTTTGCGGATTTTTCCGAGAGACGAAACATTTTGGACAACGGGAGGGTGACATGTGTCACCTCACATCGAAGGCTCGACGGCAAACATGGCATGTCTTGGACGATTTTGGTCCACTTTAGTTGGTAGGATATTTTGTGCAAGTTGTGTGGTAGATGGATAAGGTAGCACATGGCTAAATCTTGGCCTTACACTTGCTATGCACTTGTCTTCATCTTGGCCATTGGTTGGCCTTCACTTGACCTATAAATACCCCATTAGTTGATGAGTTCTTTCATCCACAAATTGCCTAAGTCTTGAAAACCCCTCTCCCTCCCTCTTGAGAATTCTCGTCCTAGCCCTCCCTTTCCCCTCGGCGAGAGCCACCCCTCCTCAGGTGGTGTTGCCTGGGTACCCCCTAGCATAGTTGTCTCGTATATATACCCCCTTTGTGGTATAGACATACTCTCCAAACTATTGTTGTAATGTCCAAATACCTGCCCAAATACCTTGTAGTATTCCCAAGGTTACACTTATAAAAGCCCAGAAAATACGATTATACTTTCCTTTAGCCACTAAACGAAACCCTAACGAAATCTTCATAGTTGTTTGAAGTACTTAAGAGAAGTTGGTTAGAACTTCTAAGGGTTGTTTGGAGCGGATTGAGCACTCTGAGTAGAGCTAAACCTTGCTCAGAGCGACATTAAACTCTGATAATTTTGGGCTTATCGAGGTAAATATCTTGTCCCTCTATTGTAATTGGAAATTACATAAGTGTTGAATATATAGTTGTTGTATACTATATATAGAATCGAACTTAGCAATCGTGGCAATGTCTTTTGACTTAAGCTCAAGAATTAAGAATCGAATCGAATCAGTAATTACATAGGACCAGACATACGAGACTTGTGTAGTAGTAGTGGAGTAGAATTGTACCCGTTAGGGTTAGATGTGTAACCCCTGTTGGCTTGATAGCCTCGATAGAGAGGAGATTAACGCGCATTTGTTGGGGAGGTGCTGCCAATTTTCTCAGAATATTCTACGTTGTGGTCTAGATGTTAACGCGCAGTGGCCTTATAGGTTGAAGTCCTACGTGTGGCGCGATTTACTTGGCTTAAGGAGTAGCCGACTGTTTGGAGCGTTATGCTATTAGTCGATACTCGTCGCGAGGTATGTGAACCTCTTCCTATCTCTTCTAGCATGATATGTGTGAACTATGTAGTACGTAGACGCATACGTGCTAAATGTATTTGATTGGTTTAAAACATAAAGTGTTATAACGGCTTTATGAAGTCGGTTATAATAGCTTTATGTGGATAAGCAAGTACCTTGTGGTTTTTAAAAGGTAATCGTTTTGAATAATAACCGCTTGTTATAATAAAGAACTTGATGTATTTCAAAAGATTTATAAATCGTTTTGAAGGAAGTAACACTTGGTTTTAAAGGTTTTAAAAAGAGTTATACTAGCTTTACGGGAGTTAGGTATAATGTCTTAAGAGAGGTAAAGAAAATGGTTTACTAATGTTAGAAGTTAAGAGACTTGATCTTATAAGATAAGAGACTTAACTTATTTGTTTTAATGTGAATGTTTGGGTGAAACCTCATTCGTGAGTAATGAGTACTTGGTTTTATCTAAAGGGATAATGTTTCCGATTTCGAAATCGTAATGTGTATCGATGCACCACCGCAAATGTTAATAAAGGAAAATGTATTAAATAATGATGAATTGTATTAAAACCAAGAGAAACCTCCATCTGCATAGAAACTAAGATGAGACAAAATGATATACATTTTCTAGATCATGTCATTGTAATAAGAATGTTGTAAACAAGAATAACCTACTCTCATGTAAGACATATATTACTCAATTGTTCTAAAAAGGAATCAAGTGATTAAGTTTATGAACTATGAAACCATTTGAAAATGAGAAGCTTGAGTAATCAAACTAGGCAAACCGGAATTTAGGAAAAGAATATTGTTACTTGACTTTGAAAAGGAATGTGGGTTGGTCATTCTAATACTACTGTATCGTGACTTTTATAAAAGTAATGGATCTCTTTAAAAGAACTTAACGTATGTAGTACTTTGGGGTTAAAACCCGGACTTTGGCATAAAATGAAAGTACTTTGAGTTGTGTGATACTTGCTTATGCTTGTTGTTGTGAAACTAGCCTATGCTTGTTATTGTGAAACGTGCCTATGCTTGTTGTGATAGCCTTTGTTGTGCAAAACGTTGTATTTACGTGTTATCGCCTCTCGATGGAGGTCGGTTGGTAGTTGAGAACTTACTTGGACGTGTCGGCATTGACGGAGAAATTCCACGCACGCCCACGCTGATAGTATTATTGTTATTAATCGCTTTGGACATATCGACACGATCGTAGCGCACGTATGTTTCCATTTTGATTATCGTCTTGTGATTTCCTTTTGGACATATCGACCGACGCGTAGCGCCGCAGTATCGTCCATTTGGAATGCTGTCCTATTGTTTCCTTTGGACATATCGACCGACGCGTAGCGCACGAGTATCGTCCATTTGGAATGTTGCCTTATTGTTTCTTTGGACATACCGACGTCGTAGCGCCGCAGTATGCGCCCATTTGGATTGTTATCTTGTTTATTATTGTTGCATCATGGACATGTCTACACCGTCGCAGATTCCGGGCACGCGCCATGATGCGAACATGATGGATGTGGTGGGCGTGAGACCCATAGTTATATTTGAGTGGTGACTTTGAGGGCGTGAGTCCCTGACTTGACTGCTTCTATGTTGTGAACTGTAGTTTGGTTATCATACATGTCTCCTGCTTTATATAGACTAGTATGATTTCATTTACAGTATTTTACAGTTTCACATACTTGTACTGTTAATCGACCTCCTTCGGGGCCGCGTTCACGCCGCAGTAAAGGTACATCGACCGTCGATCCCCGCCATAGGATCACATTCGTGTTGGAAGCTCCGCTTTCTCGAGGCTTATCTTATTGGTATGTGTTCCTCGAGTTGTAGGTTCTTGCATTCGTGGGTATGGCGGGGCCCGCCCGTCATAGTTGTTGTAAATCTTAGAGGTGCGTAGAAGCTGTTGTGGCGTGGTTTGTAAAGGATAAGCGTCGGGTATTTATGTATATATGATGAAGGCAACTGTTTTGGTTGGCCTGGTTTTTTATCATGTCTCTCATTTCATGTTTAAAGTTTTTATTTCCGCTGGTTTTCTCTGATGTTGTATCGCTAGGGTGCCCGGGGTAAGGCACCAGTGACGGGCCCGGGTTCGGGGCGTTACAAAAGTGGTATCAGAGCAGTTAATCCTCGGAAAGTGTCTACAGACCGTGTCTAGTAGAGTCTTGATTATCGGTGTGTTGTGCACCACATCTATAATCCTGAGGCTAGAGGACCTTGAGGATTGGTTTCATTCTTCTCATTACGAGATCGTGCCTTAGAGTGTGTTGTAAGTTGGACCCTCCGGCGTGTTTCGCTTTTACGATTATGCCTGCGAAGGCAACCAGGCCCAGAGGCAAGGCAGCCGAGGAGCTGCTAGTGGATTCAGAGGAGTACGAGGCGCAGCCCTGGCCAAGACTGAGTAGTGCTTCCGACGGCGAAGTTTTGGACGCCGCCAAAGACCAAAGAGTTTAGAGCCGCAGCGATGGTCGATGAGACTACAAGCACGAGCCTCGGCCCATGCAGGAGCGGGAGACGGGTCACGCGAGATGGCGATTATTGGCCGTGGTTGTGGCGATATGGACAGCCGACGCGGCAGCCCAGCTCAAAGAAGACTGTAGTGCACCCGAGGCGCAGTTTGAGGTGCGGGATTTCTTAGTTGTAGCCCGCCTGAGTTTTACGTCGAGGCCGAGGATGATCCGCAGGAGTTCATCCGCCGCTGCAGGATCATGCGGGTGGTCAAGGCTTCGTAGATCGAGTCGTGACATTTGTTCGCATCGGCCGCGTGATACCGCATCGATTGGTTTGACTCGTGGAGCTTTCCGGGAGAGCATGCACTTCACCGCTTGGGACGAAGCCGGGGCCTTCGGCACATTTCTTGCCTCCACAAACGGCGAGGGCTCGGCCGACATTTTTGATGCTGAGGCGCAACGCGCATGGTCGGGAGTACAATGTGAGTTCGACTCATTGGCGGTATGTTCCCGCATTAGTAGCTAGTATGGAGGATCGAGTGCACCGATATGTTACGGTGGCTCGATGATTACCTAGCGAGAGAGTTGTTGGTGTTTCTTCACCGCATGACATTGCCCGCATTCGTGCTCACGCACTTGGAGTGCGAGCGCAGAGATCGACGGTGGACCGCCACAGAAGGCCAAGACGGCCGGATATTTTGGCGACTTTCGAGGCGCACCGCCAAGCAGACTAGTTATGTACCTCCACCGCCTTCGCGAGCGTCGGGGCTCGCGGTTCAGATTTTCGAGAGCGGTGTTAACCACCAAGCCACCCCACCTCGTTGTGACCATTGTGGTAGACTCCATTTTGGAGAGTGTCGTGCTAGATTGGGAGTTTGTTTTGCATGCGCCAGCAGGCCATTTTGCGAGGAACCGTCCGACCAAGGGTAGCACGGTTACGACTCACCACCGGATGGCTGGTCGTTCATCGCCTTTCATTAGCGCACTGCAGGCGTGCCTATGATTAAGTGGAGCGGTTGATCTCGTATATCCTTAACCTCTAGAGTTTTGGTATGCTTGTTTTAATGATCTCATTATTGTGCTATGTACGGATAGCGTTGTGATATTATGAGTTAGAATACATGGTAAGTGTGAACCTTAAACTATGTCACGATCGAGACCTTGGGTAAGGTCGTCTTGAGTTAAAGATTTATTTTATGTTTGACCCTTTATCGAGTAGTAGTATACGTGGGATTTATTTGTGTGATAAGTCAGTGGGTAGTGAGATGGAAGTGGTAGCTTTCGTGATGGGAATTAGTAAGATTGTTCGGATCGGGAACAAGAGTTTGCGGTTGGGGTCGGGTTGAGGACCATTTGCGGGTCAACCCGTAGCCCGGATTGAGGTGGGGTCCGCTCTGGGTGGTCCCGCCCGGAGGTAGGGTCACCAGGGTGGTAGGCCCAAGTTTAGATGACCATCGGAGGAGTTGGTGGATATGTTCGACCGAAGTGGATCGTGAGGCCGAACGCCTTAGAGAAGATCGAAGTTAGTCAGATGACCAAGTTTGGAGGTAGTGACTCCAAGGGTTGGAAACAGAAGCGTTGACAGAAGTGTGGTACGGATACTAGAACGAGTTCGAGTGTTCGTGACGAGTTCTACGAGAAAGGGGAGAGGTGAACGTGTGTTTTTGTGGCCAGGTGTGGCATGATTGTTTTCGTACGTATAGCAGTGAAGACTATACTGACGCCTGATTTGTTTTGAGACCTTGAAGGAACATTCGGGACGAATGTTTCTAAGGGGGGAAGAATGTTATACCCCGTATTTCCAGAGTATGTACGTGAGGGCGTACGTATTAAATTTTTTTTTTGCCTTAAGAATTGGCTTGGTTCGAAATTTGGGCACAAGTGCCGAATAGAGTCGTCGACGAAACGCTTCCATTTTCCAGAGAGAAAATTCGGCTATGTCATTTATAATTTTGCGGATTTTTCCGAGAGAAAACATTTTGGACCAACGGAGGGTGACATGTGTCACCTCACATCGAAGGCTTGACTGACAAACATGGCATGTCTTGGACGATTTTGGTCCACTTTAGTTGGTAGGATATTTTGTGCAAGTTGTGTGGTAGATGGATAAGGTAGCACATGGCTAAATCTCGCCTTACACGTGCTATGCACTTGTCTTCATCTTGGCCATTGGTTGGCCTTCACTTGACCTATAAATACCCCATTAGTTGATGAGTTCTTTCATCCACAAATTGCCTAAGTCTTGAAAACCCCTCTCCCTCCCTCTTGAGAATTCTCGTCCTAGCCTCCCTTTCCCCTCGTCGAGAGCCACCCCTCCCTTGGTGGTGTTTGCCGTGGGTACCCCTAGCCTAGTTGTCTCGTATAAATACTCCTTTGTGGTATAGAAATACTCTCCAAAGTATTGTTGTAATGTCCAAATACCTTGGCCCAAATACCTTGTAGTATTCCCAAGGTTACACTTATAAAAGCCAGAAAATACGATTATACTTTCCTTTAGCCACTAAACGAAACCCTAAAGAAATCTTCATAGTTGTTTGAAGTACTTAAGAGAAGTTGGTTAGAACTTCTAAGGGTTGTTTGGAGCGGATCGAGCACTCGAGTAGAGCTAAACCTTGCTCGTGAGCGACATTAAACTCGGATAATTTTGGGCTTATCGAGGTAAATATCTTGTCCCCTATTGTAATTGGAAATTACATAAGTGTTGAATATATAGTTGTTGTATACTATATATAGAATCGAACTTAGTATCGTGGCAATGTCTTTTGACTTAAGCCCAAGAATTAAGAATCGAATCAATCAGTAATTACATAGATTCAGACATGAGACTTGTGTAGTAGTACCGTGGAGTAGAATTGTACCCGTTAGGTTAGATGTAACCCCGGTTGGCTTGATAGCTACCTCGATAGAGGAGGAGATTAACGCTGCATGGGGGAGTCGCCGAATTTTCTGTAGAATATTCTACGTTGTGGTCTAGATGTTAACAAGCGCCTTGTGGCCTTATAGGTTGAAGTCCTACGTGTGGCGCGATTTACTTGGCTTAAGGAGTAGCCGACTGTTTGGAGCGTTTTGCTATTAGTCGATACTCGTCGCGAGGTATGTGAACCTCTTCCTATCTCTTCTAGCATGATATGTGTGAACTATGTAGTACGGTAGACGTACATGTGCTAAATGTATTTGATTGGTTTAAAACATAAAGTGTTATAACGGCTTTATGGGAAGTCGCTATAATAGCTTTATGTGGATAAGCAAGTACCTTGTGGTTTTTAAAAGGTAACTGTTTTGAATAATAACTGGCTTGTTATAATAAAGAACTTGATGTATTTCAAAAGATTTATAAATCGTTTTGAAGGAAGAGTAACACTTGGTTTTAAAGGTTTTAAAAAGAGTTATACTAGCTTTATGGGGAGTTAGGTATAATGTCTTAAGAGAGGTAAAGAAAATGGTTTACTAATGTTAGTTAAGAGACTTGATCTTATAAGATAAGAGAATTAACTTATTTGTTTTATTGTGAATGTTTTGGTGAAACCTCATTCGTGAGTAATGAGTACTTGGTTTTATCTAAAGGGATAATGTTTTACTGATTTCGGAAATCAGAATGTATCGACAGCACCATCGCAAATGCGTTAATAAAGGAAAATGTATTAAATAATGATGAATTGTATTAAAACCAAGAAACCTCCATCCGCATAGAAACTAAGATGAGACAAAATGATATACATTTTCTAGATCATGGTCATTGTAATAAGAATGTTGTAAACAAGAATAACCTACTCTCATGTAAGACATATATTACTCAATTGTTCTAAAAAGGAATCAAGTGATTAAGTTTATGAACTATGAAACCATTTGAAAATGAGAAGCTTGAGTAATCAAACTAGGCAAACCGGAATTTAGGAAAAGAATATTGTTGACTTTGAAAAGGAATGTGGGTTGGTCATTCTAATACTACGGGTATCGTGACTTTTATAAAAGTAATGGATCTCTTTAAAAGAACTTAACGTATGTAGTACTGGGGTTAAAACCCGACTTTGGCATAAAATGAAAGTACTTTGAGTTGTGTGATACTTGCCTATGCTTGTTGTTGTGAAACTAGCCTATGCTTGTTATTGTGGAAACGTGCCTATGCTTGTTGTGATAGCCTTTGTTGTGCAAAACGTTGTATTTACGTGTTATCGCCTCTCGATGGAGAGTCGGTTGATCGTTGAGAACTTACTTGACGTGTCGGCATTGACGAGAAATTCCACGCACGCCCCCGCTGATAGTATTATTGTTATTAATCGCTTTGGACATATCGACACGACGCGTAGCGCGGGTATGTTTCCATTTTGATTATCGCTCAGGATTTCCTTTTGACATATCGACCGGCGCGTAGCGCACGCAGTACGCGTCCATTTGGAATGCTGTCCTATTGTTTCCTTTGGACATACCGACCCGTCGCGTAGCGCACGAGTATCGTCCATTTGGAATGTTGCCTTATTGTTTCCACTCGACATACTCGACGCGTAGCGCACGCAGTATCGTCCATTTGGATTGTTATCTTGTTTATTATTGTTGCATCATGGACATGTCTACACCGTCGCAGATTCCGGGGCACGCGCCGTGATGCACGAACATGATGGATGTTGTGGGCGTGAGACCCATAGTTATATTCGAGTGGTGACTTTGGCGCGAGTCCTCGATTTGATCGCTTATGTTGTGAATCGTAGTTTGGTTATCATACATGTCTCCCGCTTTATATAGACTAGTATGATTTCATTTACTGATTTTACGATTTCACATACTGGTACCGCTTATCGACCTTCGGGCTGCGTTCATGCCGCAGTAAAGGTACATCGATCGCCGATCCCCGCTTATAGATCACATTCGTGTTGGAAGCTCCGCTTTCTCGAGGCTTATCTTATTGTATGTGTTCCCCGAGTTGTAGGTTCTGTACATCTGTGGTATGGCGGGCCCTGTCCCGTCATAGTTGTTGTAAATCTTAGAGGTGCAGAGAATCGCAAGTGTGGTTTGTAAAAAGGATAACTGTCGGTATTTATGTATGTATGTCAAGGCAATTGTTTTGGTGGCCTGTTTATTTATCATGTCTCTCATTTCATGTTTAAAGTTTTATTTCATTGGTTTTCTACGATGTTGTATCGCTAGGGTGCCCGGTAAGGCACTGTGATCGCCCGTTCGGGCGTTACATCTTAAGTTAAGAGGTATGTATGTTGATTTACTCTACGTAAAGGTTATGTATAAGTTATCCTAAGTTCTTACCGAGTCTTATGGGGATGTTGGTAAGAGTCGTTAGAGGTATTTTGGAGCCAAGTTGACTTGGCTAATTTACTACACGAATAAGAATAAGTATCGAAAAAGCCATTGCGCGTTAATAAAGGAAAATGTAATGACAATTAATTAAGTTAAAACAAGTAGAATTCTCCATCCGCATAGAAGCTAAGATAAGACAAAATTGTATTACATTTTCTAGATCATGGCTACTTGATTAAGATGGTTATAAATAAGTATAACTTATTCACAACGCACCAAGTATATGTTACTTAATTTATAAGGATTTACGTATGAAGTTTTAAGACCATGGACCTCAATTGTTAAAAGGTTAAGGACTTTATTTTTCAAGTTATGAGACTTGATTCTTAAAGGAAGAAATGAATTGATTTAAAAGTATAGAATACTTGATTTGGAAAGCTATGTGATTTGAATTGAAAGTATAAGTTTCTTGGTCATAAAAGGAATGAATTTGTCTCGCATAAAAGAGTTATAACGGCTTTATGGGATGTTGTTATAACAACTTTATGGAAGATTAAAAGAATGGTTTTCTTGAAGAATGTAAGCAAAGAAATGATTTGAAATAAAGAAGGGCAAATTGTTTTAAAGGTACAAATTGCTTAAAGTTTTAAAGAAAGAAGTCACTTGATTTAAGCCTATAAATGTATTTCTAAAAAGTATTGTGACTTGTCGTGAAAAGTAGATATGACTGGATACTACGGTTATTAGTATCTTGGAAGTTTTATTTGAAAGAGAATCGTTTTTAAAGGAGTAGAGGCACGTAGTACGTTGGGTTAAATTCTGATTTTATAATGACATGTTAGTGCCTTAAGTAAACAAAAATGAGAGTGTATATGAACAAGCTAATAAAGTTAGGGATTTCTTAACTTGCTTATATTATGTATGATAAGTCGGTAATGCTTATGTTATGTATGATAAGTCGGTAGTGCTTATGCTATGTATGATAAGTCGATAGGGCTTATGTTATGTATGATGGCCGGTTGAGTTAGGGTAAGAGTATAAATGAGGGGCAAGCCCCAAGACGTTATACCACCTTCTCCGGTAAGAGTATAAGTGAGGGTAAATCCTCGAGACTGCACCACCTGCTTTACGTGTTATTCGACGACCTGGTCGAGATAGGTAAGAGAGTATAAATGAGGGCAAGCCCCAAGACGTTATACCCGCTTTACCACCTTCTCGGTAAGAGTATAAATGAGGGAAAGCCCCGCACGTTATACCACTGCTTTTGATTGATTTTATGGGCGTGAGACCCATGGTTATGTTTACACTTTTAGTCATCGACGATGGGGATTCCACGCGTGCTTTGATATCGCGTGATCGATCGCGTCGGTTGGGTAGTAGTATATGTGTCCCTCCGTAGTGGGTCGGACTATGTTATGAAAGATAAGTAAGTTAGACAGAAATGAACTTAATGACTTCTCCTAAGTAAGTACGTAAAGATATGGCTATAACTCTTAATGGAATGGAAAAAGATATTGATGTGAAATTAAGTTCATGTGGTAATGACACTACAGGATCTGGTATGTATTTTTATACTTGTCCTTGTCATTCTTTTGTACGCTTTTGATCCGTATCAGACGTTATTTTCTGCTCCATATTCGCACTGTTAATTACTTTCGGGGGCCGCTCATGTCCGCAGGTTTAGGTACACAGTTATGGGTCCGCGAGCTTAGGATCCTGGTTCAGATTTCGAGACGGCTCCAATGTTCCGAGTTGTCATGGCTATGTATATTCAGGGTACGGCGGGCCTTGTCCCGCCACATGGTTATGTTAACACTCTTGAGGTCCGTAGTCACATTTTGTGGTCGCTTTGTAAAGGAAAGGAGGCAACCGCTTGGCGATGTATGCGTTCGGGGGTAGCCTATCGGCTAACTCGCTGTTTTATTACCGTTGTTTTTATTTTATAAGTTTCATGTATGTTCCGCTGATTTTCTCTCGATGTTTACTCGTAGCGGTGCCTGTGTAGGGCACCCCGCGTCCCGGTCGGGTCGTGACAAAAGTGGTATCGTGAGCGATTAGTCCTCGGAAAGTGTCTACGACCGTGTTCAGTAGAGTCTTGATTATCGGTGTTGTGCACCACATCTATAATCGGAGGCTGCAGGACATTTAGGATTGGTTTCATTCTTCTCACTCCGAGATCGTGCGATAGTCGTGTTGTTAGGTCGCCCTCCCTAACGAGTTATGTTGATCGCAGCCTACGAGAAGGCAGCGATGACCAGAATGACTATGTGGATTGCGTATCCGTTGGTAATGATTATAGTATAGTTGGTATTGTGACATACATCTATACGAGTTATGTATGAGGGTCGACACGTGTTGCCTAGAATAATTTTAGATTTACCAGAATTGTAAAGACTAACTAGATCCGGAAGGCATGGAATAGTAAATGAATTTTCGCCAAGGTTTTGTGTTTTATTTCGAGATAATTGGGATAGGATGAGTCATTCGATAGGGTAGTGAACCCTTAAGAAGCCATATTAAGAACCTAACTAATGTCATGTTAATAGATTGTCGCGTAGTAGGCTTAAGAGAATTGTACGGATGAGGTCCGTATAGAGTAAGTAATTTGTTGTGATCGAGACAACATGGTTATGGTTTTATGAGAAGTTTTGTACCATCGGGGATTGATAAGGTAGGCTTGGAGCATGGAAATCGCGAGCCTAAGAATATTGATTCCGCTGAGACCTTAGGTATATAAGGCTTTCTCGCAATAAGATTTATTATAGACCAAGAATAAGAGTTAAGCGACGTTGAGTGGCCGAGGACATTGCCATGGTCTCCCCATGGCCCGGAATGGAGTGGGATCAGTTGGTAGTAGTTCGCCACGTGAGTGGTCACGGCGCAAGGCCCAAGTCTAGTTAGTTGTTTTGCGGTTCGTGGACACGCTCCACCTAACCAGGTCGCAGTTTAAATGGCCTTATTTTGTTTTATAGAGTGATTCCAAAGAATAGAGGCCAAAATTGGTATGGAAGTTATGTGTATGTTAGAAGGAGTTGGAAGTGCGAAAAGGTAATCTCTTTTGGGCTTATGATGGACGGATGTGCGTGTGCGAGTATTAGGGCCATGTGTGGCATTATTAGTATGTCGGGTTGTGAAAGGAAACTATGTCGCTAATTATAAAGATTGACTCGAAAGAACATTCGAGGACGAATGTTTCTAAGGGGAAGAATGTTACACCAGTATTTACAGGATACGGTGTAAGAACGTAAGTAAGAACCCGCAAGTGTTAAGATTTGAGACTTGTAATATTTATCGAAAATTATGGAATTGTCGGAAATTGTGTTATTGTAACGAATGGGAGGCGACACGTGTCACCCCTTATGTGATGCCTTGGTCGAAAATGCAAGGGCAAGAGGGTCATTGACCTTAGTCTGCAAGCATGTGTAGCATGAGAATGTTGACTAGTCAAGGGTCAATAAGTCTTGATTTTTAATGTAAGACTACATCTAAGCCATCCATGTGTTTATATCATAACCTCCCAGGTGCTTTATATATTACTACTAGTAGAGGAGAGTTTTACACTTAGAAAAATTGCAAAATTTAAGACCACTCCATGGAGCTCTCGTTCCACTAAGGAAAAGAAGAGAAAATTTGTTCCTTGTTCTTTTGATTCCCACTTTAAACCAAGGTTCTTGAGGGTAGTGTAAGCATATCTCAATAGAAAATCCGGAAAAAGAGAGTTTTCTGTTAGTCGCAAAGTGAAAACCTAATGGTCTTTCTAGGTTTTGTTTGGGGATTTGAAGGATAATTGTTGGTGTTGTTCTAAGGGTCTCAACAAGCGGATTGAAGTGTCTTGGAGAGGTTCTAAACTACTAAGGAGCGACTTTGGATTGGAATTTGGATTAACTATCGTCGAGGTATAATCTTGTTCTTTGAAAGTGTTACAAGATTATTTATTTTGTTGTTAGCTTTACATGTTGCTAGTATGTAGTATATGTGTTGAAGTTTATAAGGATTATGGATTGATTGTAGCCTTGGAAAATTCGAAATGTATGTAAGCCATGTTAAGTTGGATTACAATTTAGTCGTTACTAAAATCGTCGCATGTTACTTACTTAAAGATTATGGTTATTATAATCAAATACGACTTGATATCGTGTTATGCTACCAATTTGGATTGAAATGGAAATTTGATAAGAATTGGTAAGGTTGAACTCAAGTGGCCGAATTTGGACTTTTAGTTTGTTTTTCATTTGTATTGACTACTTTCTAAATTGTGAGCCAATTGGGTGCATTTAGTTTTTATTTGTATTGAAGTACCTTATAGAAATTGTGAGCCAATTGGGGCTGTTTGGTTATTGTATTCGGCCTTGAAAAAGGTGGCAAAGTAAGTAAAAACAAAGGAAGTGCTGTCCGATTTTCCGTAGAATTTGGCGACTTAGCACTTAGAATATTCTACGTTTGAAGTAACAGGTTAAAGGACGTATTGTGACCATGATAGGTTGAAGTACTAGGTATAGCGTATCCTACTTGAAGAATGGAGTAGCTCAAGGTTGATGTACTTTGGAGCATTTTGCTACTTGTCGACAATCGTCGCGAGGTATGTGAACCTCTTCCTTCTTTTGACATGATTCTATGTATGGAATATACATGTAGTACTATTTCATGATTCCTTCTACTCTTAGAAGTTAAGAGGTATGTATGTTGATTTACTCTACGTAAAGGTTATGTATAAGTTATCCTAAGTTCTTACCGAGTCTTATGGGGGATGTTGGTAAGAGTCGTTAGGAGGTATTTTGGAGCCAAGTTGACTTGGCTAATTTACTACATCGAATAAGAATAAGTATCGAACAAGCCATTGCAGCGTTAATAAAGGAAAATGTAATGACAATTAATTAAGTTAAAACAAGTAGAATTCTCCATCCGCATAGAAGCTAAGATAAGACAAAATTGTATTACATTTTCTAGATCATGGCTACTTGATTAAGATGGTTATAAATAAGTATAACTTATTCACAACGCACCAAGTATATGTTACTTAATTTATAAGGATTTACGTATGAAGTTTTAAGACTATGGACCTCAATTGTTAAAAGGTTAAGGGACTTTATTTTTCAAGTTATGAGACTTGATTCTTAAAGGAAGAAATGAATTGATTTAAAAGTATAGAATACTTGATTTGGAAAGCTATGTGATTTGAATTGAAAGTATAAGTTTTTGGTCATAAAAGGAATGAATTTGTCTCGCATAAAGAGTTATAACGGCTTTATGGGAAGTTGGTTATAACAACTTTATGGAAGATTAAAAGAATGGTTTTCTTCAGTAATGTAAGCAAAGAAATGATTTGAAATAAAGAAGGGCAAATTGTTTTAAAGGTACAAATTGCTTAAAGTTTTAAAGAAAGAAGTCACTTGATTTAGAAGCCTATAAATGTATTTCTAAAAAGTATTGTGACTTGTCGTGAAAAGTAGATATGACTGGATACTACGGTTATTAGTATCTTGGAAGTTTTATTTGAAAGAGAATCGTTTTTAAAGGAGTAGAGGCACGTAGTACGTTGGGTTAAATTCCCGGATTTTATAATGACATGTTAGTGCCTTAAGTAAACAAAAATGAGAGTGTATATGAACAAGCTAATAAGAAGTTAGGGGATTTCTTAACTTGCTTATATTATGTATGATAAGTCGGTAATGCTTATGTTATGTATGATAAGTCGGTAGTGCTTATGCTATGTATGATAAGTCGATAGGGCTTATGTTATGTATGATGGCCGGTTGAGTTAGGGTAAGAGTATAAATGAGGGGCAAGCCCCAAGACGTTATACCACCTTCTCCAGGGTAAGAGTATAAGTGAGGGGTAAATCCAGAATGTACCACCCGCTTTATGTGTTATTTGTGACCGGTCGAGATAGGGTAAGAGTATAAATGGCGGGCAAGCCCCAAGGCGTTATACCAGCTTTACCACCTTCTCGGGGTAAGAGTATAAATGAGGAAAGCCCACACGTTATACCACTGTTTTGATTGATTTTATGGGCGTGAGACCCATGGTTATGTTTTACACTTTTAGTAGACGATGATGGGGATTCCAGGCATGCTTTGATATTGGTGATCGATCGCGTCCCATTGGGTAGGGTAGTATATTTGTCCATCCGTAGTGGGCCGGACTATGTTATGAAAGATAAGTAAGTTAGACAGAAATTAACTTAATGACTTCTCCTAATAAAGAACGTAAAGATATGGCTATAACTCTTAATGGAATGGAAAAAGATATTTATGTGAAATTAAGTTCATAAGTGGTAATGACACGCAGGATCTCGTATGTATTTTTATACTTGTCCTTGTCATTCTTTGTACGCTTTTGATACATTTCAGACGTTATTTTCTGCTCCATATTAAACTGTTAATGTTTCTGGGCCGCGTGCGTTCATGTCCGCAGGTTTAGGTACACAGTTATGGGTCCGCGAGCTTAGGATCTGGTTCAAGATTTTGAGATGGCTCCAATGTTCGGAGTTGTCATGGCTATGTATATTCAGGGTACGGCGGGGCCTTGTCCCGCCGATGGTTATGTTAACACTCTTGAGGTCCGTAGTCACATTTTGTGGGTCGGTTGTAAAGGAAAGGAGGCAACCGCCGTTTATGTATGTGCGTTCGGAAGGTAGCCTATCGGCTAACTTTGTTGTTTTATTCTTGTTGTTTTTATTTTATAAGTTTCATGTATGTTCCGCTGATTTTCTCGATGTTTACGTGAGGTGCCTGGTAGGGCACGATCGCGATCCCGGTCGGGTCGTGACACAAATCTGGGAATCCAATTCCCATTAGCGAACCTTTTTCCTTCACAAAATCCGGAAACTTTTCCGTCGAAAAAAATCACGTCTTTCTTTCTTTCCAAAATTACTGTCGTATTCTCGTACGTACGTCCTCACATACATACCCTGGAATTACGGGGTATAACAGCTATTGCTTCTATTGATTTTTTGCCATTTTCTGATTGATCTTCGCCCATTTTTACTACTGATTTTATGGCTACTGCTGGACTGATTTTGGTTATTGTTGTTGTACTGATTTTTGGTATTTGGACTGATTTTAGGCCATTTTGTTACTGATTTTTGGCTATTTGGTTACTGATTTTAGGCCATTGTTGCCACTAATTTTCGGTTATTTGTTGGCTGATTTTGGCCATTATTTTGTTACTGATTTTGGGCGATTTTGCCCCTTTTTCATTTTATTAAGCTGATTTTGAACAAGATACTACGATATGGCCGATGAAGGAATCTCCATTTAATTTTCAAGGTCTCCCATGTATAAAAGACGAGTTTTATTTTTAGTTTACTTATTAATTCTTGTCGCTATTTTAGAATTATTTACTCTCTTACTAACACTTTAACTAAGTGTCTATATAGGTACACGGAGATACATTTCAAGAAGATACCTTCGGAAATTTATTTTTGTTACTGTATTTAAATTCAGTTTTTTATTTCATTCTGTATTATATTTTCAAACATTCTTTTCTTTAAAGTATATATCTTTCAAATACATATATTTATAAAGCATGATAAATAATTAACCTAGGTTTGACCGGATAACCGCAAGTTAGCGGATCTTAAAGGATGTCTAATCCTTTCCCTTTAATAAAGAACTCTGATCCAAAATCTCATTAATTTCGCAGACCATTAAATGGAGATCGATTGCAGTATTTTTATTGCAATAGTTAAAGTGTCCTAATTCACTTAACTAATTAGGTAGGTAGAATTGCTTTTACTTATTTTAGCTCGTTTGTTTTGTATATTGAAAATTTCTCTACAACAGTTTAGTGTATATAATCCATTCACAAGAGGCGTAATTCCAAATACAACTTCATTAAAAGACAATTTCATACTGCCATTAAATATGCTTGAGGAAAAACCCTTCATTTCTAAAACAGGAATGGAAATGACGTTCCTCGTTAACGAGGGAACATAAAAAAATTATTCAACACTAAACATTTGCCACAAGGTAAATCTAATTTATAAGTTCTCACGCGCTCAGCATCAACTGGTGCTCCATTTCCAACGCGCAGGTCCACCTCTCAGGTCCGACCTTTCTGATGTCAACTAGCCCCTACACATTTGTACAAATGTGTGAGCCAAAAACGGTATCTAGTACCCAGGAATGAGAATTATTTATAGATAGATTTATTTCAATTACAAACATACATTGTCCACTAGAGGTTGAAGCACCGGGTGCCTTCCTTCCTCCTGGAGCAGTGCAATCTTCTTCCAATGCCCCTTCCTATTACAATTCATGCACACATCCTTGGTATGGATAACTTTCTTCTTCTTCGCCCCTCCCTTGGGTTTCATTGCTGCAGGCGCAGCGTTAGCTTTGCCCTTCTTCTTCTACCATTCCTTATCTTTCGGTTTGGGATGACTAGAAGAACTTACCATGAGCACAACTTTTTCCTTGGAGATTTAAGATTCAAAAGTCTTTAACATATTATCCAATTCCCGAAAATTCTCTTTAGTTCCATTCATGTTGTAGTTAATGATGCAACTCTCAAACGAATGAGGAAATGAATTTAGCATCAGCGTGGAAGCAACTCTACTCTGCAGATCAATACCAATTGTTGCCAATCTTTCAATCAACCCTAATCATCTTCAGCACGTGTTGAGACACTTGGCCTCCTTCGATCAACTTACATTTAAAAAGGTTTATTAACAACTCATATTCCAGTGTCTGGGACTGAGAGTCATAGAGGCTCTTCAAATGTCCTAGCATCTCGTTAGGACCCATGTTCTTATGTTGACTTTGCAGTTCCACTGACATGGAAGATTATATAACGCATTGTGCAGATGTGGCATCATCAAGATGCTTTTGATAAGCAACCTTGTCAAAGCGGACTTCAGAGTCTTGATGTACCTTATGGGAAAATCTTGTCCAATACATATTCAATTTTCTCTGCCTTAGGACAATCCTTAGATTCCTAAGCCAATCTAGATAATTTGGTCCGGTGAGTTTGTTCATTTCAATAAGCATTTTTAGTGATAGACTCGACGTTTTGAAGATATAGATATTTAGGAAAATACAATCAAAATATTTTCCCTTTTATACACATTCGTTTTAAACTAATTTAACATGACCTTTTGTTTAATTAGCTCCCACCATTTTAGCATACTTCTACGACCCCAAGGTAGAATACGGACCTAAAATATTTTAAGGTCATAATGGGCCAAGATCCAAACCTATGTTATTTCCGCGTTTGTTTTGGCTGATAACTTCAATAGCACATTTTTGTAGGTTTTAAACTAATTGCAAAGCTTATTTACAACTCTTGGTTGATTAAATAATTCAATTTATTCCTGCATCCTTAGATTAGTCCGACACATTGGCGCCAAGATTTGTCTAAGCAAGTCAACCCCATTACACGACTGCGTTGATGTATCTAAGTAAACTTGGTCTTTGTGAGCAAATACTTTGGTGTAAATGCCCACAAAAGGTTCTCATCTACTTTTACATTTAACACATCTATGAAAGAGTCTGAGTCCTCGTAGACTTAGAATAAATGTTTTGGCACATATACTCGTATCACCGAAAAGGATTTTGCACTCTTAACAATTATAATGGACGACGCGTTTTAATTTTAGACTTGTATTCAAAGGTTGGGGAACATTTTTCAATTTTTGGGGATTTGAACCAAGATCAACGTTCATGTCATATTTCATATGACATCCTATTATGTAATTTCTAAAATACATTTAGATGGAAAACCATCAACCCAATAGTCATGATATAACATGGTTTTAATCAACTATTGGGCGTCGCCTACCCAGACAGTTATAGCGGTCATTTATGTAAATCAATTACTGGGCGCTGCCTATCCATACAATAATAGCGGACACTATGCTAATAATTAAATGCTTGCATTAAAACACTTAGCATATACATATATTATTCAATAATATATAATTAATGATAATAATGGGTCTATATGTCTAAACTCTAAAATATATGTCTGTGCCAAACAATCCCTCAATATTTTATGATTTTTAAAATTTTCTGATTTTCAGGAAATTCTGTAAACTTTCAAAATTTACAGTTTAGTCCATCAAGAATTTAAAATTTCAATTTGAACCTTATTAAATTCAAAAAATCTAATATTAATTTTCAGAAAATATATTCAGGTTTTAGGGACATATCTGCAATTTCCAGAATAAAAAATTTGATTTTCAGAAACTTTGTTTAATTACATAATTGCAGAAAAGTATCAAACTTGTCAAATTAAAAGTTTTAATTTTCCGATTCTGAATATTTTAAACTTTAGAATCAAAATCTAAACATTTAAAACTTCAGTTTCTGATTCCAAATTTTTTTTTGAAAAATCACAGTCGGCCCCGACTGCCGTGACTGGAAATTTTTATTTTATGTTTTAGCGCTTGTGCTCCAGTACGGAGACGCGATGCCTCAGGCACCGCCGCGACGCTCCAATGTGGAGCCGCAGCACCTCCGTCAAAACCCTAGCAGGCGTCGTGGCACCTCTGTCCCAGAAACGCAAAATTTTGCAATTCCGAAATCCTAAAACTCGTTCAGGATCTGATTTGCAGATTCAACCTCATACCTCTTCACCATTAAACAACACATTCATCGACCATCATCCAATTCCTTTCCTCCTTTGTCTTAGTGCACCATGTTCGAAAATGAACCGGTAACGCACATAAACTTAGAAGAGTTAGATCGGAATAACTTCTTCAATTACATCATTGTTCAATAGTTTCATGAACAAAGATTATGCATTCATGAGAATTAAGGTTTTAAAGCTTCTTAACGATAAAAATTAGATTTAGACAAATCATAACCCATATAATCATTAATAACCATTATATAATCACACAAAACAGCCCATGCTATAATACAACTGTAGGGTTTTCTGTCGGATTCGTACACGCAATGGAATTTGAAATTTTTTGTTTCAAACTCGATGGACGCTCAAACTGATGGATGATTATATAATGAAACACATAATGAAACTGTAATGCTTCGAAAGAACACTTACAATTTGTAAACCTGAAATCTTCTTCTTCAAGTGTAAGCCGATGGTGAGCACGCAACCGTTCCTCGATTTGTAAGTCAAGACTTCAATGTAATACTCTTTCAGAAAGTTAGGAAATCCGGCAGAGTTTTAGCAGAGAATAATTCAAGTGAATTGGGTGTATTAAAATAATGATTGAACCCTCTATTTATAGCTGAAAAATCAGCTAGGGTTTCCCACGTGGGTCAGGCCCAGAAACCGAAGCAGAGTGGGTCATTCAGACCCACATGACACCTTTGAGCTGCGACCCTAGTCCAATTCTACCTCGTTTCTATTTTAATTAAATACGAAATATCATCTTGATTTAATTAAATAATCATTATTTATTTTAATGTCTCGATTATAAATCAAACATCTATATTCTCTCTGATTACATTCTTGAATCGACGAAACAATTAACTTAGTGTTACCCTTCAGGCCTTCACATATCTACACTAATATCATTTAGAATTACACGGAACTCTAGACGGGAAAGACGAACTCAATATGTGAAGTATAGTTACACGAAACCTGTGAATTGAACCTTTATATGGGTAGATAAAATTCTTTAATTCACGACACAATCGATCAAGCTTATGATCTGCCAAGTGTTTATCCAAATGACTGGATCATTATATCTCACTTATATTATCTGACAACAAGACCATATCAAAGATATGTCTACTTCATTGGCAAATGACTTAGTCAACCTAATACCATATGAGAATTTGAGTGTTCTCTCGAAAATACATTTGAGGAATGAATTCTAATCTTGGCTCAACTGCCACCTTTAATCTACGTCGCAATATACCCAATACAAGACGCGTCTCAACCTATAAGACATTTGAGCTTAGGACAGGATCAAAGTACATTACTCTATAAACAAGAAGTGTTGTCATGACCCGACCTCGGGCCCGCAACTGGTGTCTTAACTCGGGAACCCTAGTGATAATACATCAGAGAAAACCAGCGGAATAAAACTCACAAACATGTAACAATGTAGTACAAGAAACAGGCTAACCGATAGGTCGTCTTTCCGCATATATATATATATCAAAACCCGAACAGTTATCCTTTACACAACCCAACTCACAACAGGACTACAAACCTCTAAGAGTTTTTTACATAACAACTATGGCCGGGACGGGGCCATGATACCCTGAATATACTGCACTACACCTGACAGGAACCATACCATAAGATAAGCCTCCGGAGAAACGGAGCTTCCCAAAATGCAAAATCGTGATCCTATGGCGAGGATCAACAGCGGTGTACCTCACTGCGGCATGAGCGCACCGGCGAGGTCGATGCAGCGTATCAAGTATGTGAAACTGAAAGTACTTTAATGAAATCACATTTCATTTTTTTAAAAGACTATTACACAATATATAAGCAGTCATGTCAAGTCAGGGACGCATGCCCTCAAAATCATTACTCAAATATAACCATGGGTCTCACGCCCACAACATCAATCATGCCCGTGGAATTCCTTCCTCACTGCCGGCAGTCCATGATATAATATAACACCAATATGTATACTGGAACACTAGATCCCGCCTGCATCATAAAACTGAACGGGCCAAGTAGGAGAGCCAACTACCAGATCCAGCCTGCATCATAAAACTTCACGGGCCAAGTACGGAAGCCAACTACCAGATCCGACTGCGTCACGAATCGGCCGGCGGGTATCTTAAGCCAGCGTGCAGCTTCAGTATCACGAGATATGACCGGGGCAAGTATTTTAAACCATCTACCAGAGCCTGTCGTATCATGAGAAATGACCATGACAAGTATCTAAAGTGTGCCCGTGATCGGGCAAATCGAACCAACTACGGATCCACTGCGTCCACAAAGTCGACCGGCGAAGTACGAAAGCCAACTACGGATCGGCATGTCACGCAACCTCATGGGGAGCTAGTCCATGGAACAAACATAGTGGAAGCATACCCGTGGAATCTCCAACAGCGTCGGTATGTCTAAGTAAAATAGCGAGATATCCGACCCTCCATTGAGAGACGCGGTAACATAAGGATACAACACTTGCACAACAAGGCTATCACAAGCAAGCATAGGAAAGTTACCATACTTCTAGACTTTCATTAACATGTAAACTAATTCACCATTTTATAAACTCAAGGTACTTTCATTTTATGCCAACAATCCGGGTTTTAACCCCAAAGTACTACGTACTTCAACTCTTTTAAAAAGATCATTTTTTACGTAAAAGCCACACGATACTAATACCTGTAGTATCAAGACACATTTTATTTTCAAACCAAATTACTACGCCTTCAGAAAATCATTATAAGGCCTTTAAAATCAAGTAAGTAAACCGTTCTTTTATCCTTCTCAAGTTGTTATAACTAACTTCCATAAAGCTATTATAACACTTATGTTTTAAGCAATTCAAAAGAATTACATTCATTTGGAAAACTAAGAGAACTTATTCTTTTAAAACCAAGTATCAATTTCTTTCCAAATAATGATTCACAACTTTTTAGAATAATTCAAGGCTCTTAAGATTTAGAAGTCAAGTCAAGGACATCAAAAATGAAACCAAATTCATTTAACACACGTACGTCTACCGTACTATATATTTCACAACAATCATGCTCAATAGGATAGAAAGAGTCACATACCTCCTCGGCTAAAACCACTTGCCAAGTCGAATATGCCGCGCGTAGAATATCCACCTATAATAACCATAACACGTCTATCAACTTCTAGTTTTCTTCGTAGAGTATTTCTAAGCATAAGGTCTGTTATTCTACGGAAAATTGTGCAGCACTTCCCCTGTTTCTACGTACTTTTCCACCTTTTTCAAAGCCCGAAATCAATAACCAATTGCCACATTTAAGGCACAATAATATAACAAGTCAAAGGGGATTACACGCCTAACTGGACGTGTAAATTTCCGCCCCTTAATCTACCAAAGCTGTCCATAATACTAGTCTATAGTCCAATGTAAAAACAGTCCAAAATCCAATGTAAAAACAGTCCATAGTCCAATGTAAAAACAGTCCATGGTCCAATGTAAAAAAACAGTCCATAGTCCAAGTCCTTTAGTTGGTGTTCTTGGCCAATTACTACAATCAAAACTGTCCAGTTTTCGGCTAGCATGCCAATACTTGTTTCATTACTTCTTTAATATTCCAACTTATATTTCAATCTTTATCAAATTTATATTAACTTGTTATTAACAAGATTCCTTCATCTCAACAAGTAATAGGTAATGTTTTAACCACTTTAATGACTAGCATGCCCATTTCTCAATTTTAACAACTTTAATGGCTAGCATGCCAATTTCGATTTTTAACTTCTTATTAAGGTCCAAATCTTTTCAACCTTCCTTCCATATATCATATACTCATATACACAACAACATATGTAATTTCCAACTTCACTAAAAGGACAAAGATTATTACCTCAATAAGCCCAAAATTTCCAAGATTATAAGTCGATCCTTAGGAATCTTAGCTCCTATTCCTTACGTTCCAATCCACTCCAAGCAACCCTTAGAAGTTCCTAACCAACTTCTCTTGACACTTCATCCAAAAATATGAAGATCACCTTAGGGTTTCACTTTGCGACTATCGGATTAACGTAGTACTTCCGGGATTGTTGTGTTGGATATCTTTAGAACACTACTAGGGACACTTGGTTTAAGTGTTGGGATTTATCAACAACATTTGAAGAATTTCTAAGCCTAAGGGGATGTTTGGCCGAGAGCTATTCTCAAGTGAGAGAGTATTTTTGTCTTGGAAAAATAATTCTAAGTGTGTGATGAAGTCTTGCTACTAGGGTGTATATATAAGACAACCAAGGGCTAGGATTAAAACAAATGTGTGGATGAGATTGGGGACAAGTGTGTATGGGTCCCACAAGCCACTTGTCCAACACAAGACTTGGGACACTTGGCTTGCCACTTGTCCATAGGTTTTGGCCAATATGGCCCCATGGGGATAACACGTGTCGCCCTCCTATTCGTCCAAAATATTTTCATCTCCCAAAAAACATCCATATTGGCCAAAATCTCAAAAATATTGTGGGCCCCACAAAACCGTAAATTTTTCCCGTGGGCCCCACGTGACCAATTCTGGAAATAAAATTCATAATTCTATTATATTCCAAAAAGTCCAAATCCCAAATCTGAGAACTCAATTCTCCTTATTAAACACTTTTCCTTCACGGGTTGCGAGATTTCTTTTTAAGGAAAAAGCGCATCTTCTATCGTTCCATGATTTAACCCTTACCGTTTTACGTACGTTCTCTTATTCTTGTGTTGGAACTACGGGGTGTAACATTCCCCCCCCCCTAGAAACATTCGTCCCGAATGTTCTTTCTATGTCTCCAACAACACATGCACCGGTATAGTTCTTCACTACTATACTCACAAAACCAATTATGCCACATATGACCATAATATAACACACGCGCATATACATAAATCCAAGCCAACGAGAAATCACCTCTAAAGTGTATAACATCACTACTAACTCTCATTCATGGTCTAAAAAAGAATACTCCCTTCGTACCTTCACTTCACCTATATAATCACTTCCATTCTTTTAACACGTGTTCACTTCTTGTCTTACTCGTCGTACTCTTCTCGTGCTTCCAAACTCTTCCTAGTACACGTACATAATTTCCAACACTGCTTCTATTTTCCAAACCTTGAAACTACTACATCCAACAATTTAAGGTCATAATACTAGATTCAATTCCTTTTTAGGTCATTCTCGGCCCTCACGACCCGGTCCTGGTGGAACGCGTCCACGAACCCGTACAATGATTAACTAGACTAGGGTCTTGCACCCTCGTGACCCTATCACATGGCGGGACTACCTCGAACTAACCCCACTTCATTCCGGGTTGCGGGTTGAGTCGCGATTGGTCCTCAACCCGACCCATTATCGCACTAAATCCTCATTCCTCGTCCGGAACAAATCTCACTATTCAAGTCATGAAAGCCTAGTGGTCTTCTTAGCTTGACTACCCACTTTCATTTCACACCACCCATGGAATTATCACACTAATATACTCCACGTATACTATGTACTTCGACCAAGATCAACCGTAAAATCTTTCACTCAAGACGGCCTTGTATCTAAGGTCTCAACGGTTATCAATATTCTAAGGCTCACAATTTCCATGTCCCCAAACTTACCTTTCCTTTTAACCAGGTTGTCTTAATCACAATTTATACAATAATACCCGTACATAACACTTAACATATAATCATCTTATCAACGCATACTAGTCTCGAAAGGGTTAAAGATATACATGTAACTATTGCTTCATTTTCCCTTTGTCGCTCTAATCATAATCCTGCCCTGCTGGGCGCATAGCTATAGAAGGCGATGAACCAGCCACTGATCCCGAAGGCTGAGTCTTAACATCTGCGCTACCTCTGGTCGGACAATTCCTCACAAAATGGCCCTGCCGGCCGCAGGTAAAACAAGCTCTCTGAACACCATGACACTCCCCCGCATGGAGTCTACCACATTGGCCACACCGAGGTAGGGGTGGCCTCATCTGACTAACATCCCAGTTCCCCTGAAAACCTGAAACCTTGGAGCCCTGACCTGCTCCTGAATACCCCGGACGTCCCGAGGACTGTGGAGGACCACTCTGTACTGGCGGAGGCGCATAACTAGCCTGCTGCTGAGGCGGTCCGCCTCGAAAGTTACCAAAGGACCCTGCTGTCTTGGCCCTCTTATGCTGATCTCGGTCATTGCATCGACCTCTACGTTCCTCAGTCCCCTGTGCATAAGCCTGCATGCGGGCAATGTCCATGCCCGGCTGAAGAGCTACTCCCGTACAACCCTCTGCTAGATAATCATCAAGTCCCGTGACATATCGGTGCACTCTATCCTCCATGTCTGCCACTAGAGTGGGGGCATACCGAGCTAATGAGTCGAACTCTATGTTGTACTCCCGAACCATCCGCTCATTCTGTCTCAACATCATAAACATATCTATCCGGGCTCTCCTCGTCTGTGGAGGCAAGAAGTGGTTAAGAAATGCCTCTGAGAACTCGCCCCAAACAGCTGGAAGCGCATCCTCCCCCCGGGACAGTTCCCATGAATCATACCAGTTGACTGCAATATCACGCAGTCGATGAGAACCCAATACCACTGACTCGGCCTCTGAGGCCTTGATCACTTTCATGATTTGTTGCATCTGTCTGATGAACTCCTGAGGATCATCCTCAGTTTTCGATCCATAGAACTCTGGTGGATTACAACTCAAGAAGTCCCGAAGCCTCAAACTATCGGTTCTGGGGTGAACCACGTCGCCTTGGGACCAGCGGCTCGCTCGTCCTCATGCCTCGCCACAATCCTAGCTAGTAACTGGGCCATCTCTTTGTAACCTGTATTCTCAGCTCCTTGTCGTGGAACTGGAGGCTCAGGTACCGTGGCCTCTGTATCTATTGCCACTGTTCTAAACTCTGTTGGGGCTGGCGGCGTCGTAGAACTCGTCGTCTGTAGCACTACCTCAGGTAATGACTGGGCATGTGCCCTTGTAACCCCTTGTGTTCTACTAGCAGCTCCCTCTGCTTCCTTGCCCTTCTGGGCCCTGGTTGCCTTGCGTGGAGGCATAACTGGTACATAAGAATACGTCAGAGGGAGTCCAACTTATAACACAGCTCTATCGCATGATCTCAGAGTGAGAAGAATGGAAACCAATCCTAAATATCTTGTAGCCTCCTGATTATAGGTGTGGTGCACAACATGCCGATAATCAAGACTCTACTAGATACGGTCTGTAGACACTTTCCGAGGACTAACTTGTTACACCCCGTAGTTCAGGTCATGCGTATGAGTGCGTACGAAAGGGAGTAAGACTTAAAATTTTCGGAAGATAGGTTGACGGATTGTTTTGGACGGGTTTTAGTCAACTTTAAAGCGGGTTATGACCCGCTACATTGAGAGTTCCTAAGTGTTTCAAAGGCCTAGGGCGTAGTTCGTTGAGTCTAGTCTCCAACGCAACCAACCGTTCGTCGATAGGACATCGGAGTAGAAAGTAATGGGAGTTACAAGTTCGGTCTTGTGATCGAGGCGAAAGGTGTTCCGGGGGCCACGGGCGCGGCGCGGATGCGAGGCGCGCCGGTTATTCTGAGGGAGCGCTGAAGTTGAAGCGCCGCGTGCGAAGCGAGACGCGCGCTAAGTTCAGAGGGTGGCGGAGATTTCAGCGCCGCAGGCCGCAGTGGCGCGAAGCGAACTTTGGCGAAAAAGCGAAATCGATATTTTCTTTTAAAGAGGCCATGGGTGGGTGACAAGTGTCCTCCCCCATCTGATTTTGCATGCACTACTTATTGACCAAGTCTTGAAGACTTGGTCATTCTTCAAGTTCATCCCTCTCTCTAGAAAATTAAGAAGAAAGCAAGGCTTGGAGAAAAATCTGAAAATGTGGCAAGAAGGAAACTTGTTGGCAAGCTTGTAGGAGTTGTTGTGGTGGTGATTGTGGAAAGGAGGCTAGCAAACTTGTTGGGATAATTTGGCTAAAGCTCTAAGGTAACAATTCTTTTCTTGTAGCTAGTTTTTAGTGTTGCATGTGAGAATTATGATTTGGAATTGAAGAAATTGAATAAGGTTGGGATGTAAGCATGTTGTAGCCTAAATTTTACCTTAAAGTTGTTAAGTTAGTTGTTGTACCTAATGGGGCAGAATTTTACACACCCAAGTTTAGTTGTGTAATCCCCTTTGAAATGTTTGGATTGTTGGGCCTTAAATGTGGCGTTTGGATGATGAATTCGGCCTTTAAAAAGGTGGCAAAGTATGTAGAAACAAAGGAAATGCTGCCAAATTTTCCATAGAATTTAGTGACTTGAACTTGGATTATTCTACATTGAACTAGAGGTTAATAAACGTACTATGGTCATTTTAGGTTGACGTACTACGTGTGGTGTATTGGACTTAGCAAGTGGATTAACCGGAGAGGTATGTGGAAACTTTCTTATCTCTTGAGCATGAGTAATTATAACTATATAGTACGGTAGACGTACGTGTTTTAAATGAAGTAAATCCATTTGTTATACTTGACTTGTTTTAAGAAAATGTCTAAGTTGGTTGGGTTAAGGAGTTAACCCACTTGTTCTTGAAGAATGGTTTATCCTAAGTAAGGTAGACAAGGATTTCTTGACATGAAGAAATATTTTGAAAGTTGTGTAAATTTGACTTGAAGTATAAGCCTCTTGGTTAATAAAAGAACGAAATCTTTTGAAACATAAGGAGTTATAACGGCTTTATGGGAAGTTAGTTATAACGGCCTTATGAAAGGGTAAGAATGTCTTAATTTCTAAAAACATAAAGTTAGTGTAACGGCTTTATGGGGAGTTGGTTATAATAACTTTATGGAAGGTTAAAGAGTTGGTTTTTCTTGAATAAGGTCATGAAAATGAGATCCATTTTGTATGTTAATGAAAGCCTAAAGAAGTTATGAGTTTATTGGACGTGCCGCCAGTGATGAAGGATTCCACGGGTATGCTTCCATGGTCTTTATATGAGTTTACTTGGACGTGCCGCCAGTGATGAAGGATTCCACGGGTATGCTTCCATTGTTTTAGTATGAGTTTATTGGACGTGCCGCCAGTGATGAAGGATTCCACGGGTATGCTTCCATGGTCTTTATATGAGTTTACTTGGACGTACCGTCAGTGATGTGGGATTCCACGGGTATGCACCTTGGACATGCTTACGATGAGGGATTCCGAGGCATGCAGTATGAGGGGTAAGAGTATATCTGAGGGGTAAATCCCCAAGATCGTTATACCACCTTCTTCAGGGTAAGAGTATATCTGAGGGGTAAATCCCCAAGATCGTTATACCACCTGTTCCGTGGATTTGCTACCCACGATGCGAGGAGTACCTCATGCGAGTCCGTTGGGCTTATGCGGGTGAAATAGTCCCATGCGGGTGAGTACAGCCTATGCGAGGAATACCTCATGCGGGTCCACATGACCCATGCGGGTGAAATAATCCCAGGAGTAGGAGTGCTTAATGATACTGTGAGGCGGATGACTTCGCTTTGATTATGAGCTGCCTATTTTCATGCAGTATAGTATATGATTGATATTCTCATTGTTGGTAAGGCAGTGGTTCTCAGAATCGATTTTATACATGTCCCAGTTATTTTAGACTTATGAGGTACTTTGGATTTTTCCGATTCGCATACTTGGTACTGTTATCGACCTCCCGGGTGCGTTCACGCCGCAGTTGAGGTTCGTAACTGGCGATCCGCACTCTTAGGATCACCGTCGCCTGGAAAGCTCCATTTCTCGGAGGCTTTGTCTTTTGATACGGTTCACGAGGTTATAGACTTTTGTACATTCAGGGTATGGCGTGGCCTGTCCCCGCCACAGTTGTTATTCCTAAAGGTTTGTAGTCACGTTTGTGGTTTGGGCTGTAAGAATAAGTTGTCCTGTTTCACTTTCGATTAAGTTTATTTTATGGAAGGCGGCCTTGTCGGCTTGCCAGTAATGTTCACTTTGTGCAGGTGTCTGTGGATGTATGTTCCGCTGCTATTCTCTGATGTATACGGCAGGGTGTCGTGCAACCCGATCGCGACCATGGTCGGGTCGTGACATAACTACTCTGATACCACTTTTGTCACGACCCGACCTCGGGCCCGCAACTGGTGTCTTACCCCGGGCACCCTAGTGATAATACATCAGAGAAAACCAGCAGAATAAAACTCACAGACATGTAATAATGTAGTACAAGAAACATGCTAACCGATAGGTCTCCTTTTTGCATATATATATATCAAAACCCGAACAGTTATCCTTTACACAAACCAACTCACAACAGGACTACAGACCTCTGAGAGTTTTTGACATAACAACTATGACGGGACATGGCCCCGCCTACCACGAATGTACTGTACACCGGCTGGGAACGAAACCATAAGATAAGCCTCGGAGAAACGGGCTTCCAAATACGTAGGCGTGATCCTATGGCGAGGATCAACAGGTGTACCTCTACCGCGGCATAACGCAGCGGCGAAGGTCGATAACACGTACAAGTATGTGAAATCGAAAATCGTAATGAAATCACATTTCATCTTTTTAAAGACCATTTCACAATATATAAGCGATGTCAAGTCGGGGGCGCGCCTCAAAATCATTACTCAAATATAACCATGGGTCTCACGCCCACAACATCAATCATGCCCGTGGAATTCCTTCCTCACTGCCGGCAGTCCATGATAAAATATAACACCAATATGTATACTGGAACACTAGATCCCGTCTGCATCATAAAACTGAACGGGCCAAGTAGGAGAGCCAACTACCAGATCCAGCCTGCATCATAAAACTTAACGGGCCAAGTACGAAAGCCAACTATCAGATCCATCCTGCGTCACGCAACTGACCGGGGCAGGTATCTTAAGCCAACGTACCAGAGCCTACGTATAACGAGATATGACCGAGGCAAGTATCTTAAGTCATCTACCAGAGCCTGCCGTATCACGAGAAATGACCAGGACAAGTATCTAAAGTGTGCGTGGACCGGCAAGTCGACCAACTACTGTGATTGACTGCCACAAAGTCGCGGGCAAGCACGGAAGCCAACTACGAGATCCACCACATGCAACCTCTCGTGGAGCTAGTCCATGGAACAAACATAGTGGAAGCATACCCGAAGAATCTCCAACAGCGTCGGTATGTCTAAGTAAAATAGCGAGATATCCGGCCCTCCATTGAGAGACGCGGTAACATAAGGATACAACACTTGCACAACAAGGCTATCACAAGCAAGCATAGGCAAGTTACCATACTTCTAGACTTTCATTAACATGTAAACTAATTCACCATTTTATAAACTCAAGGTACTTTCATTTTATGCCAACAATCCGGGTTTTAACCCCAAAGTACTACGTACTTCAACTCTTTTAAAAATATCTCTTTTTACGTAAAATCCACATGATACTAATACCCGTAGTATCAAGACACGTTTTCTTTTCAAACCAAATTACTACGCCTTCATAAAATCATTATAAGGCCTTTAAAATCAAGTAAGTAAACCGTTATTTTATCCTTCTCAAGTTGTTATAACTAACTTTCCATAAAGCTATTATAACACTTATGTTATAAGCAATTCAAAACAATTACATTCATTTGGAAAACTAAGAGAACTTATTCTTTTAAAACCAAGTATCAATTTCTTTCCAAATAATGATTCACAACTTTTTAGAATAATTCAAGGCTCTTAAGATTTAGAAGTCAAGTCAAGGACATCAAAAATGAAACCAAATTCATTTAACACACGTACGTCTACCATACTATATATTTCACAACAATCATGCTCAAGAGGATAGGAAGAGTCACATACCTCCTCGGCTAAAACCACTTGCCAAGTCGAATATGCCGCGCGTAGAATATCCACCTATAATAACCATAACACGTCTATCAACTTCTAGTTTCCTTCGTAGAGTATTTCTAAGCATAAGGTCTCTTATTCTATGGAAAATTGTGCAGCACTTCCCCTGTTTCTACGTACTTTTCCACCTTTTTCAAAGCCTGAAATCAATAACCAATTGCCACATTTAAGGCGCAATAATATAGCAAGTCAAAGGGGATTACTGTCACGACCCGAACCCGGGCCCGTGACTGGTGCCTTACCCCGGGCACCCTAGTGATACAACATCATAGTAATCAGCGGAACATAAGACGATAACATGCAATAACAAGAAGTATGAAACAATAGTCTGAGACAACTTGCCTTACGGCATATATCTACATCAATGTAAACCGAATGGTTACATCCCATTACAACTCGCCACAACGATTTCATGCACTTCAAGAATGATCGACAACAATGCGGGACGGGCCCCGCCAAAACCTCGAATGCAAACACCTACTACGACAGGGACTATACCACCGATAAGCCTCCGAGAAACAGAGCTTCCCAAACGCCAATCGTGACCACGAGAGCTAGGATCGATGATCGCGTGTACCTCGACTGCAGATGAACGCAGCCCGGGCGAGGTCAAGATAACAGTACCAAGTATGTGAAATCGAAATATCAGAATGAAATCATAATAGTCTATAAGCGGAGACATGTATGATAACCAAACTACGATTCACAATAAATAAGCGACATGTCAAGTCGTGGACTCACGCCTCAAGTCATCACTCAAATATAACAATGGGTCTCACGCCCACAACATCAATCACGCCTGTGGCATACCTTCGCATCGCCGCATTTCATGATATAATCACACCAAGAAGTACACATGAACACCAGTCCCAATGTGTCATCATAAAACTGACGGTAAGTACGAAGGCATAGCCGACTACTAAAACCCACCGTATAAACAAGGTCGTAAATCAGATCATGAGATCTGTCTGCATCGTCACATGATCAAAGCCGCCACTCGCGCGCAAAGATCTAATGCGCGTCTAGCCACGAACTTCCCATAGCTCCGCACGGGCCACCCAATAGCCCGCATGAGGTATTCCCGCATCGAGGGTAGCTTACTCCCTAGCCGTCACGACTCGCCGTCCGCACGCCACAAAGACCGCGTGACCACGCGGCCGCAAACTAACCTCGAACTCGTAGCTCCGCGATAAAGCCATCTGCACTGCGTAAGGTATTCTCGAATCATAGGTCACTAGACACTTTGATTCTACCCCGCATCGGAGGCGACTTAACCTCCAAACAAGTCAAGTGAGTGGTATAATACCAACATAACGGCTGATCGTTAAACAACTTTAAGCGCAATCGAGGGAAAACCCCCTTTACACAAAACATCACAAGATACTAACACACGTAGCATCCTAGCATGTTTACTTATCAAATCAACAATAAAGTATTACAAGGCTATCACAAACCAACACAATCAAGTTATACACACAAGGTACATTCTAATTTATGATTAACCAGGTAGAGTATCTATTCCCAAAGTACTTCATACATTATCTTTTAAAAGATACGTTACGTTTACAAAAGTCACACAATACCCGTAGTATATGAAAATAGAGTGATTATCTTTTGAAGTAAATCAAAACACTTCTTTCGTAAAATCAAGTAACAACATTCTTTTCCAAATGTTTCAGGTTTGCCTAATTTCAATTACTCAAGTTTCTCATTTTCGAAAGGTTTCGTAGTTCATAATTTTAATCACTTAATGATATAATTCTCCTTTAAAAGCAATTTGAGAAACATATGTCTGATACGTGAGTAGGTTATTCTTGTTTATAACAATCTTATTTAAGCGAATGATCTAGGAAATGTAACATCATTTTGTCTCATCTTAGTTTCTATGCGGATGGAAGTTTTTACCGGTTTTACTAATACATTATTAGTCAAAACATTTCCTTTATTAGCTACTTTGTGGTTTGTTCGATACTTATTCGATTTCAAATTAGTAAAACATTATTGCTTTTAAAATCAAGTACTCATTACTCGAATGAGGTTTTACAACATTTTTAACAAAATGTTAATTACTAAATAAAACAAGTTAAGTCTCTTATCTTTAAGATTAAGCCTCTTAACTTTTAAAATCGATAAACCATTCTCTTTACCTCTCTTAAAACGTTATACCTAACTTCCCATAAAGCTAGTATAACTCTTCTTTATTATCACACATCAAGTCGCTTACCTTTTAAAACCACAAAGCATTTTACATACGCACGCCTACCGTACTACATAGTTATACACATATCATGCTAGAAAAGGTAGGAAGAGGTTCACATACCTCGCGACGATTATCGACTAATAGCAAAACGCTCCAAGTACCTCAAACCGCTTCACTCCTTAAGCCAGTAGATCGCGCCACGCATGGTACTTCAACCTATAAGACCACAAGGCGCTTATTAACATCTAGATCATATCGTAGAACATTCTACGTAAAATAAGCAAGACCTCCCCAACCCCCGCAACCGCAGAAATCTCCTCCTCTATCGAGGCCGGCCATCAAGCCAACCATGGGGTTTATACATCTAACCGGACGTGTACAATTCTACTTCACAAAGAATGCTACACAAGTCTATGTAATACACCCTATGTAATTACTGATTCGATTATCTTTCTTTATATTCAGCTTAAGTCAAAAGACATTGCCGCAGCTAGGTTCATTCTATATATAGTATACTTCAACTATATAATCTTACAACATGTAATTTTCCAATTACAATAAGGGACAAGATATTACCTCGATAAGCCCAAAATTATCCTAGTTTAATGTCGCTCACGAGCAACGCTTAGCTCGAACTCCGTGCGCCCAACCCGCCTCCAAACCACCCTTAGAAGTTCTAACCAACTTCTACTTAATACTCCAACTATCTATGGAGATTTTCCTTAGTGGTTTCGTTTTTGTGACCGACGGGAAGTATAATAGTATTTCGGGCTTTCAGATAAGTGTAACCTTGGAATACTACAAGGTATAAGGCTAAGGTAATTTGGGTATAAGAATAATACTTTTGAGAGTATTTCTACCAAGAGTGGGTATTTATACGAGACAACACCACGAGGAGGTGTATACCTCGGCCAACCCCACTAGGGGTACTCTCGCGAGGGAGAGGGCTCTCGCCAAAGCCTCATGGGGAAACGAGAACACCACGAGGGGAGAGGGGGATTTCTAAGACTTAGAACATTTTTGGATGAATAAGTCTTCCAAGGGAGGGTATTTATAGGTCAAGCAAAGGCCAACCAATGGCCAAGATCATGCCAAGTAGTAGGCAAATGTAAGGTCAAGATTTGGACAAGTGTGTGTGGGTCCCACTTTATCAATCAACACACAAAATATCCTACCAACCCCAAAGGTCCAATTCGGCTCACTACCGCCCATAGGTCCCCCAATGAGGGTGCCGTGGCGCCTCTTGTTGGCCCAACACGCTTCGCCTCTGGAAAAATCCATAAAAATTAAAAATGACAGAGCCGAATTTTCCCATCGCAGTTATGTAAACGTTTCGTCGAAAAACGACTCTAATCGGGTGTTGTGCACAAAGTGAAATCGGCCAAGCCACTTTAAAAGCCCAAACTTTTCTACGTACGTCCTTACGTACATACTCTGGAAATACGGGGTATAACATTCTCCCCTCCTTAGAAACATTCGTCCCGAATGTTCCTTCTAAGTCTCAAAACGAACGCGCGCCAGTATAGCCTTCACTACTATAATTACGAGAACAAACCTGCCACACCTGGCCACGGAAACATCCGCGCAAAATACTTACATCCACGTCCACGAGGAAACACCTCTAACATCACCACAAAACACCTCTCTCTAGGGTCTAGAATATACTTCCTTCGCACCTTCTCTTTACAAAAGAAATGATCACATCTATGCTTGCCATACATGCTCGCTTCTTCCCTTACGTGTCGTACCCTTCTTGTACACTCGAACTCTTTCTCATAACCTACCACATTTCATATCGCCTGCGTTTCCAAAACTCGGGTTACTATCTCTAACGTGGTCATCATTAACAGAACACTGGATGGATCTCCGATACTTTCCTGAACATAACAATACGAAAGACCGGACGTACTGCCTTCTAAGTCGGACGGCAAAAGCTAATCATATAGGCAACCTGGCCTACTCTTCAAATGACTAAAAGGCCCAAAGTAACTCAAGCTAAGTTTCTCTGCTTTCCAAAGCTCATCGCACTTATCCGGGTGGTACCTTCAAGAAGACCGACCGTCAACTGAACTCTAAGCGTTGCCGATAATCCGCATGATTTCTCCGAGCCGCCAAAAACCTCTTCTAGATAAGCCTCACTTATCCACAAATTGTGGAACAGCTGAACCAACTATACGAACCGCCAACATCAAACCAATCGACCAAAGAACTTACACTTCCGCCGCAAGGCGCCATAAAGCGACATCCGAATACTGAAATGGTAGCTACTAAAACACTCTCAACAGAGACAACAATCCTTACTACCACAAATCCACACATCGCCCGAGGCGAACACGACACGGAGACTCACCCGAAGTTCCTAATCTCGCTGGTAAAACTTCCGTAAAAGAAAGTAGAACTGGCTCCACTGTCATAAGGTAAAGGTAGGCACCTGCAGCCATTTTACAACCTTCGATATAACGCCGCAACATACCACCGAGCACACGGTTTGGACTAAAAGATAAGACGGCCGACCTCATCGGCCCGACTGATCGATCAACGCATCCACGAACTCACACTGTTAACTAAACTGGGCCTAACACCCTCATAACCCTAACACAAAGCGACCACCACAACCGACCTCACCACCATACAGCCGCGGGTTGACCCGCAACGTGGCCTCAACCCGACCCGAACGCCAAGACACTAGCTCCGAACCGGAAAACTCTCACTAATCACGTTACGAAAAACCTAGCGGCCTTCTTGGCTCAACTACCCTCTTTTATTCCACACTACTCGTGACTTATCCCACAAACATAGCTTACGTGCACTATGCACTCCGGCAAGTGGTCAAACATAAAATACTTCTTTACTCGAGACGGCCTTTCCTCTAAGGTCTCTACGATAAAGCTCTAAGGCTCACACCTTCTATCCCCAAATCTTACTTGTTAACTAACCAAGATTTCTAATTACAATTTACACAATGCTATCGTAATATAACACTTAAGGTATACTCACCCTATCACACATACTAATCCCTGCAGGTTAAAGATCTATCTCAGATTTATCGCTTCACTTCTTAGTCGTTCTAATCAAACCCGCCTGCAGGGCATAGCTAAGGAAGGCGACGAACTACCCATCGATCACGAAGGCTAAGTCCTCCTACTTACAACCTCCTACTAGGTCACCCATTCGACACACGCCCCGACGGCCGCGGAATACGAGCACCAACAAAAGACGACGTTCTCGGATGACGCTCACACCGCGGAACACCGGGAAAATCAATCCGCTGGGCCGGAACCCACGCAGTAGCGTGAACCGAAGCTCGAGCTCGACCAACTCTGCATACCTAACGCCCCAAACTCGTGAGGACCTTTCTCACCGTGGATGTGCATAATCTAATCTGGCCGCGAGGTGACTCGACTCGAAAGTTGCCAAAGCGACCTTTCGCCCCGCCCTCTTCTCGCCCTTCGTTAACCCGTCGATCTCTACGCTTGGCTCGCCGCGACAAGCCCGCATACGTGCCATGCTCAAGCCTAATCAAGAATTACTCTCGCGCAACCCTTTCTAAGATATTCATCAAGACTCGCGTACATGGTATACTCTGCAGCCAAATCCATAGCTAGTAATGGTTGTCTCTTCGCAATTTATATTCTCTGCTTCCGGCCGTGGAACCGGGTTCAAATGTCATGGCCGCAGAGGAACCTGCCGTCGTGCTAAATCTGGGCCGCGACGAGCATAACTCCCGAACGAAGCACCTAACTCGGGTGATGGTTGGGCCTGTGCCTCGTGAACCTCTCAGATTTACCGCAGCCTCCTCGGCCGCTTTGCCCTCCCGGGCCGGTTGCCTACGCGGAGGCATAGCGGTGGGAAAGAAATACGTGAGAGGGTCCAACTTACAACACTTTCTAAGGCACGATCTCAGAGTGAGAAGAATAGAAACTAATCCTAAATATCCTATAGCCTCACGATTATTGGTGTGCACAACACGCCGATAATCAAGACTTCTCATCGATACGGTCAGTAGACACTTTCCGAGGATTAATCGCTCGATACCACTTTTGTCACGACCGAACCGGCCTGGATCGTGCCTTACCCCGCACCCTAGTGATACAACATCGCAGTAATCACGAATATAAGACGATAACATGAAATAACAAGAAGTATGAAACAATAGTGCGAGAAAACTTGCTTACGGTATATATATATAAATCAATTTAAAACCGAACGCTATATCCCATTACAACTCGCCACAACAAGATTACATGCACTTCTAAGAATGATACGACAACAATGGCGGACAGGCCCCGCCAAACCCCGAATGCAAACACCTACTACGATGGGACTATACCACCGATAAGCCTCCGAGAAACGGAGCTTCCCAAACGCTGAATCGTGACTCGAGCTAGGATCAATGATCGTGTACCTCAACTGCAGATGTAACGCACTTCGGGCGAGGTCAAGATAACAGTACCAAGTATGTGAAATCGAAAATATCAGAAATGAAATCATAATAGTCTATAAAGCGGAGACATGTATGATAACCAAACTATTCCACAATAAATAGCCATGTCAAGTCGTGGACTCACGCCTCAAGTCATCACTCAAATATAACAATGGGTCTCACGCCCACAACATCAATCACGCCGTGGCATACCTTCTCAGACCGCCGATGCATGATATAATCACACCAAGAAGTACACATGAACACCGTGTCCCACTGTGTCATCATAAAACCGTGACGGTAAGTACGAAGGCATAGCCGACTACTAAAACCCACCGCATAAACAAGGTCGTAAATCAGATTATGAGATCTGTCTAGACCATCACATGATCAAAGCCGCCACTCGCGCGCAGATCTAATGCGCGCGTCAGCCCCGAACTTCCCATAGCCCGCACGGGCCACTCCAACGCCCGCACGAGGTATTCCCGCATCGGTAGCTACTCCCGACGCCGCCCCGACTCGCCGTCCGCACGCCACAAAGACCGCATGACCACAAGGGCCGCAAACTAACCTCGAACTCTCGTAGCTCCGCATAGGCCATACTGCACTGCATAAGGTATTCTCGAATCATAGTCACTAGACCCGCCAGTCTACCCCAGACGGAGGCTTTAACCTCCGTAAACAAGTCAAGGCGAGTGGTATAATACCAACATAACGCCGATCGTTAAACAACTTTAAGCGCAATCGAGGAAAACCCTTTACACAAAACATCACAAGATACTAACACACGTAGATCCTAGCATGTTTACTTATCAAATCAACAAGAAAGTATTACAAGGCTATCACAAACCAACACAATCAAGTTATACACACAAGGTACATTCTAATATATGATTAACTGTGTCGCATCTATTCCCAAAGTACTTCATACATTATCTTTAAAAGATACGCTACGCTTACAAAAGTCACACAATACCCGTAGTATATGAAAATAGAGTGATTATCTTTTGAAGTAAATCAAAACACTTCTTTCAGAAATCAAGTAACAACATTCTTTTCCAAATGTTTCAGTTTGCCTAATTTCAATTACTCAAGTTTCTCATTTTCAAAGGTTTCGTAGTTCATAATTTTAATCACTTAATGATATAATTCTCCTTTAAAAGCAATTTGAGAAACATATGTGCGATACGCGAGTAGTTATTCTTGTTTATAACAATCTTATTTAAGCAAACCATGATCTAGAAATGTAACATCATTGTCTCATCTTAGTTTCTATGCAGATGGAAGTTTCTACCGGTTTTACTAATACATTATTAGTCAAAACATTTCCTTTATTAGCGCTCGCGTGGTTTGTTCGATACTTATTCGATTTCCAAATCAAGAAACATTATTGCTTTTAAAATCAAGTACTCATTATCATGAATGAGGTTTTACAACATTTTTAACAAAATGTTAATTACTAAGTAAAACAAGTTAAGTCTCTTATCTTTAAGATTAAGCCTCTTAACTTTTAAAATCAAGAAACCATTCTCTTTACCTCTCTTAAAACGTTATACCTAACTTCCCATAAAGCTAGTATAACTCTTATTTATTATCACACATCAAGTCGCTTACCTTTTAAAACCACAAAGCATTTTACACACGTACGCCTACCGTACTACATAGTTATACACATATCATGCTAGAAAAGGTAGGAAGAGGTTCACATACCTCGCGACGATTATCGACTAATAGCAAAACGCCCAAGTACCTCAAACCGCTCGGCTACTTGCCAAGTAGATCGCGCCACGCATGGTACTTCAACCTATAGGCCACAAGGCGCTTATTAACATCTAGATCATATCGTAGAACATTCTACGTAAAATTCGCAAAGACTCCCCGCAAATCACAGAAATCTCCTCCTCTATCGAGGCCGGCTTATCAAGCCAACCGGGGGTTTATACATCTAACCGACGTGTACAATTCTACTTCACAAAGAATGCTACACAAGTTCATCAGAATACACCCCTATGTAATTACGCTCGCTTCTCTTCTTTATATTCAGCTTAAGTCAAAAAACATTGCCGCAAAGCTGTGTTCAGTTCTATATATAGTATACTTCAACTATATAATCTTACAACATGTAATTTTCCAATTACAATAAGGACAAGATATTACCTCGATAAGCCCAAAATTATCCTAGTTTAACGTCGCTCCCGAGCAACGCTTAGCTCCAACTCCGCGCTCCAACCCGCTCCAAACCACCCTTAGAAGTTCTAACCAACTTCTACTTAATACTCCAACTATCTATGGAGATTTTCCTTAGGGTTTCGTTTTTGTGACCGATTGGGAAGTATAATAGTATTTGGGCTTTTCAGATAAGTGTAACCTGAATACTACAAGGTATAAGGCTAAGGTAATTTGGGTATAGAATAATACTTTTGAGAGTATTTCACCAAGAGGGGGTATTTATACGAGACAACACCACAAGGGGTGTATACCCTACCAACCCCACTCAGTGGGGTACTCTCGACGAGGAGAGGGCTCTCGCCAAAGCCTCACAAGCGTGGGAAACGAGAACACCACAAGTGGAGAGGGGGATTTCTAAGACTTAGAACATTTTTAGCATGAATAAGTCTTCCGGGAGGGGTATTTATAGGTCAAGCAAAGGCCAACCAATGGCCAAGATCACGCCAAGTAGTAGGCAAGTGTAAGGTCAAGATTTGGACAAGTGTGCTGGGTCCCACTTTATCAATCAACACACAAAATATCCTACCAACCCCAAAGGTCCAATTCGCTCACTACGCCCATAGGTCCACCAATGAGGTGCCGTGGCGCCTCTTGCTGGTCCAACACGTTGCCTCTCGGAAAAATCCGCAAAAATTAAAACGACATAGCGGAATTTTCCCATCGCAAGTTATGTAAACGTTTCGTCGAAAAACGACTCTAATCGGGTGTTGTGCACAAAGTGAAATCGGCCAAGCCACTTTAAAAGCCCAAACTTTTCTACGTACGTCCTTACGTACATACTCTGGAAAATACGGGGTATAACAATTACACGCCTAACTGGACGTGTAAAATTCCGCCCCTTAATCTACCAAAGATGTCCATAATACTAGTCCATAGTCCAATGTTAAAACAGTCCAAAGTCCAATGTAAAAACAGTCCATAGTCCAATGTAAAAACAGTCCATAGTCCAATGTAAAAAAAACAGTCCATAGTCCAAGTCCTTTAGTTGGTGTTCTTGGCCAACTACTACAATCAAAATCGCCCTACTTAGCATGCCAATACTTGTTTCATTACTTCTTTAATATTCCAACTTATATTCCAATCTTTATATAAATTATATTAACTTGTTATTAACAAGATTCCTTCATGTCAACAAGTAATAGGTAATGTTTTAACCACTTTAATGGCTAGCATGGCAATTTCGATTTTTAACATCTTATTAAGGTCCAAATCTTTTCAATCTTCCTTCCATATATCATATACTCATATACACAACAACATATGTAATTTCCAACTTCACTAAAAGGACAAAGATTATTACCTCAATAAGCCCAAAATTTCTAAGATTATAAGTCGATCCTTAGGAATCTTAGCTGTTATTCCTTACGTTTCAATCCACTCCAAGAAACCCTTAGAAGTTCCTAACCAACTTCTCTTAACACTTCATCCAAAAATATGAAGATCACCTGAGGGTTTCACTTTGCGACTATCGGATTAACGTAGTACTTCCGGGATTTTTATGTTGGGATATATTTAGAACACTACTAGGGACACTTGGTTTAAGTGTTGGGATTTATCAACAACATTTGAAGAATTTCTAAGCCTAAGGGGATGTTTGACCGAGAGCTATTCTCAAGTGAGGGAGTATTTTTGTCTTGGAAAAATAATTCTAAGTGTGTGATGAAGTCTTGCTACTAGGGTGTATATATAAGACAACCAAGGGCTAGGATTAAAACAAATGTGTGGATGAGATTGGGGACAAGTGTGTGTGGGTCCCACAAGCCACTTGTCCAACACAAGACTTGGGACATTTGGCTTGCCACTTGTCCACAAGTTTCGGCCAACATGGCCCATGGGAGTGACACGTGTCGCCCTCCTATTCGTCCAAAATATTTTCATTTCCCAAAAAACATCCATATTGGCCAAAATCTCGAAAATATTGTGGGCCCCACAAAACCGTAAATTTTCCCGTGGGCCCCACGTGACCAATTCTGAAAATAAAATCCATAATTCTATTATATTCCAAAAAGTCCAAATTCCGAATCTGAGAACTCAATTTTCCTTATTAAACAATTTTCCTTCACGGGTTCCGAGATTTCTTTTTAAGGAAAAAGCGCATCTTCTATCGTTCCATGATTTAACCCTTACTGTCTTACGTACGTTCTCTTATTATTGTGTTGGAACTACGGGGTGTAACAAGTGTATCGACCTCAAGTCTAAGGACTTCTATCTCCCACATGCTGATGACACTTTAGACATATATAACAAACAGTACATCAGTAGGGTATACCAATACTTCTACAAGTATTCATGTGTCCATCACGAGTTGCCATAACTCGTAGCAGGTGAGACTTACTACATCCCTAAGGATATGATGCAGACCACATGTCGACATCATCGATATCTCCTTCTCGATGATCATTAGTCGAGACAATTTAAGAGTTACGTTATATAATGATCTATCACATTATTAATAGCCACATAACCTCTAGGGATGCAATTATAGAATATTACAAATAATCAACAAATAATTCAATAACTGCAAATGTCATAATATTAATCTCCATTAATATAAATAATAATGTAAATAAAGTACATTTGTCCTAATACAGATTGTCTCTAAGCCATAATTATACTTTCAGATGATCCATATAAGGAGTCAATGTTCTCATTCCATATCCAATGTGGACTCTTAACACTCTCTTGCACGCTCAGACCTTGTTAAATAGAGCGTGAATACTATAATTTGGAGCCCAACATCGACGAACAAATAATTGAAATGGATCTGGCTGTGATTATCTCATACAGTAATAAATATCTATAATTACAAATACTATTATAATTAACTCACCTAATATTTTCGTCTTTGTAGATTTAAAAGATACCCAATTACTTTGAATTCAACTGTTGTATCAATGTACTAACCTTTATTTGTTAATTTAAATGATTGTTGCAACGATCTCAACGTCATTGCTATTACAATATTCATTATTATTCTCGATATATATATATATATATCATGCAAAGTATACGTGGAATGCACCTGCACTAAAACTAGTTAATCAATTAACATGGGGACTTTTTTTCCAAAGTAACTTAGGGACATTTTTTTCTCAAAAGTTATGTGAAGCATCATCCACGTGAAATATAAGTGGGAGAATAATGAATTTTTTCACTTATTCATTTCGTCTCCACCAAAATAATTATAGAAACACTCAATTGTTATCATTACCTGGTTATAATTAATTTTTAACTTGTTTTAATTTTATTGTAATAAAATATAAAAGATGTAAATTGTTCTTATTGAAAGCAAAAGAACTAAACTATTCCTCTTTTTAAATTAAAATATAAAGATGAGAAATATGACCGTTAACAATCTTTCATAATCCAGTAGGGAGGAATATTTAGAACCTTTCAAACTAAATTAAGCAGAGTCATATATATAGCTCACATAAAATAAATGTCCATGAATATAAGCAACATAAATTAACTCGTGAACCAATCAAGCAAAGACAATCGACTTAGTGTGACCCTTTAAGCCTTAACATATCGAGACTTAATCAAATTAAGGTTCACACGGAATTTCTAGACTGCGCCACATGACGAACTCAATATGTGAAGAACGTTTACAAGACTCTTAGTAAACATAACCTCTATGTGGGATGATAAATATATTTCATTCGCGACACACTCGATCAAGCTTAGAATTTGTCAAGTGTTTATCCAAATGGATTGATCACTTTATCTCATTTATATTAGTCGACAACTAGATCACATCTCAAATATGTCTCTTGCATTGGCAAATGACTTGGTCGACCTAATATCACTGAGCTTCTCAGTGTTCTCTCGAATATCTAATCGAGGAATGAATCATATTCTTGGCTCAACTATCACCTCAGTCTGTATCGCAATGTACCCAATTCAATCCATGTCTCCTATAAGAAATTTAAGCTTAGGACAAGATCAAAGTATATTACTCTACAAACCTAGGTGCGTATTGACCTCAAGTCAGAGGACCTCTATCTCCCACATGCTGATAATACTCTAGACATGTATAAAAAATAATTTATCAGCAAGGTATGTCAATACCCTCTAAGAGTATCCATGTGTCCATCACTAGCAATCATTACTAGTAGTAAGTGAGACATACTACATTCTCTAAGAATGTGATGTAGACCACATGTCGACTTATAATATATCATTGATATCTCATTCTCAATGATCATCCGTCGAGTCTACTTTAAGAACTACGATCTATCATTAATATATCACCCTATCAATGACAACGTAAGCTCAAGGGATGCACATTAATGAATAATACAAATAATCAAATAATAATTCAATAATTGCAAAAACCATAAATATATTAATTTCATTAATAATATGAAAGTGTTTAAGTACATATGTCTCTAAAATGTTTTTCTCTGGAATATATATTTTTAAGCGAGTACCAAGAAAAATGTACACAAGGACAAAATGACATGACACGTCACCTCTTTCTTAATAGGAGCTTTATGTCAACTCATTGTCCATTATCATTTGACAAGGACAATAATTTAATATTGGATCTTGATTATTGTTTATGGTGTGGTTATTTGTCGATAATTTTTGTGGAGCTATTGTCCCTTTTACACTTGGAAGCTTGTTTTTTTTTTTTTTGTCATTTTTCGTACGCGAGACGAAGGTGCTTGCAATTGGTAAGACTTTTTATTTCTTCTGGTCTTGCAGCTAAAAAGGTATAGTCCTTTCCTTCTTCTGTAAGACTATTCCACTGCACACACCAAATATCATTTTCTTTAATATTAACGAATATTCTTCAAATATTTACAATATATATTGTATTTATTAGTATCATGTATTTAAGGTAATTTAAGATTCTTACTGTATTAAAAATCACATTTGTACAACTATATATATTGTGATTAATGAAAGAAATCTCCAAGGGAAAATTATTCCAACATCTTACATGATATCAATAGCCTAAATCCTAGAAATTCTTTTGAAAACCGCCCTCCCCTTCTCCTCACGGCGGTGCAACTCTCTGAATTTCTAATCCTGTGGCTATCATGTCTCCTCCCACCTCTCCTATTTAGAGGAGCAGTTCAACAACACACGCCTTGAGAATTTTAACAACATGACTGAATACTGCAAACAACTGAAACTTGTTGCTGACCAACTTTTTCATGTTGGGATATCTGTTTCTGAGACTAAGATGGTACTACAACTTGTTGCAGGATTACCAAAGGGGGAGTATGATACTCTTGAAACAATGATTCAACATGCTGAACCACTTCCATCTTTCAATAAGGCGCGTTCACAATTGTTGTTGGAATAAACACGACGTGTTAAACAGGACGAGCACAATAAAAAAGCATTAGCTGTTGAAAACTTGAAATCACTGATTATCTTCTCTGCTACACCACACCCGCTGAAGGCAGGGGCAGCAGGGGTCGCGGCCAATGACAAAAGGGGAAGGGTCGCGACAAAGGTAAACAACAACAGCAGATCCAGTGGCCACAGATGCAGTGGTCGCAGCAGCAGTTCCACGCTAACTGGGCCTCACCTGCTTGCCCATTCCCGATAGCAGGGGCCCAGTTTTAGCAGCAGTGGAGGCCTAGCATTCTCGGTCCAGCACCAACTGGCCCATCTCCTCAACAGGCCCATCTGATGTCAGCCGAGCAGATGCAATCCACTGATTTGGGCCATGCTTTCAACACTCTCACTCTGCAACCGCCTGACAATAATTGGTATATGGACTATGGAGCCACATCACACCTGACCAACTCTTCAGGTAATTTTTCCCAACTACTTCAGTTAAAGTATTCTCAATACATTACTGTTGGCAATGGTCACCGCATTCCAATTGCAGGTTATGGCAATACACACATTAAAAATCCTCATCCACCCTTTTCACTCAACCATGTCCTCTACGCCCCTCAAATTATTAAAAAGTTGATCTCTGTTAGGAAATTCACTCGTAATAATTGAGTGTATGTAGATTTTGACCCTTTTGGTTTCTCTGTGAAGGATCTCAATACGGGGAAAATTATTACGCGATACAATAGTGTGAGAGACCTCTACCCTTTCACAAATTCTTCTGTTGTCAGAACTCAACAACCAGTCTCCCTTGCTACATTGTCTCCATCCATCTGGCACAATAGGCTCCGGCATCCAGGAGATCTTGTTTTTTTCTTTTCTTAGAAATAATCAGAGTATTAAATGTAATAATGAGAAACTTGCCCAAAACTTTTTTTCTTGCCCGCAAGCACACGCCTTACTTTTCGCCTTCATGAGTATTACAGTTTCAACATTTGATATTGTTCATGCTGACTTGTAGACCTCTCCTGTTGTTAGCTCTCTAGGTCACAAATTTTATCTTGTTTTGTTAGATGATATTTCACATTTTGTATGGATTTATCCACTGAAATTCAAATCTGAGGTTTTTGCTAAATTTATTGAGTTTCACAAATTTATTAAAACTCAGTTTGAAAAATCCATAAAATTCTTTCAATGTGATAACGGACGTGAGTTTAATAATTCAGCTTTCCATCATTTTTGCTCCCAACAAGGCATGATGTTTCATTTCTTTTGTCCTTACACCTCACCTCAAAATGGTAAAGCTGAATGAATTATTCGTACTATTAATAACATGGTCCGTACCCTACTTTTTCATGTATGTCTGCCATCATCTTTCTGGGTCTATGTTGTCAAAATGGTAGAATACCTCCTAAATATTTTACCTACTAGCACCCTACAAAACAGGACCCCCACAAACATTCTATATCGTAGATGTCACGACCCGACCCTGGTCGCATCGTACTTCACCGGTACCTCATCGTATGCATCGAGAATAGCAATGAACATACATTTAAACAAAATCAGATAAGGTGAACATCACTAGTAAGCCGATAAGGCCGCTTTTCATAAAATAACTTAACCGAAAGTGAAATAAGACATCTTATCATTACACCTCAAACCACAAACGTGACTACTGCACTTCAGGAATAACGATGGCGGACAGGCCCCACCATACCCACGATTGTACAAAAGTAAATAACCTCGTGGAATCATACCAAAGACAAGCCTCGGAGGATGGAGCTTTCCAGAAATGAACGATGATCCTAGTGCGGACGGACCAAAGGTTACGATCTCGACTGCGCAGATTAACGCACTTCGGGCGAGGTCAGATAACAGTACCAAGTATGTGAAATCAAAATATCAGAATGAAAACATAAGTCCAAAACAAGTCAGTCGGGGTTAAAATCAAATTACCTTTATCGTGCCTTACCATCAATAAGAACATCAATCATATACTACACGCATAAGAATAGGAAGCTCATAAATCAAATACAATGGAAGCGTACCCGTGGAATCCTTCATCATCAAGTGTACATCCAGTAAACTCATAATCGAACAATGGAAACATACCCGTGGAATCCTTCATCACTGGCGGTACGTCCAAGTAACTCATAACTGAACAATGGAAGCATACCCGTGGAATCCTTCATCACTGGCGGTACGCCCAAGTAACTCATAACTGAACAATGCTTCATACCCGTGGAATCCTTCATCACTGGCGGTACGTCCAAGTAACTCATAACTGAACAATGGAAGCATACCCGTGGAATCCTTCATCATCGGCGACGCCCAAGTAACTTCATAATCGAACAATGGAAGCATACCCGTGGAATCTTCATCATCGGGCGGACGCCCAAGTAACTCATAATCAACAATGGGAGCATACCTGGAATCTCTTCATCATGGCGACGCCCAAGTAACTCATAACTGAACAATGGGAGCATACCCGTGGAATCCTTCATCACTGGCGGTACGTCCAAGTAACTCATAACTGAACAATAGAAGCATACCCGTGGAATCCTTCATCACTGGCGGTACGTCCAAGTAACTCATAACTTCTTTAGGCTTTCATTAACATACAAAATGAATCTCATTTTCATGACCTTATTCAAGAAAAACCAACTCTTTAACCTTTCATAAAGTTATTATAAACAACTCCCCATAAAGCCGTTATACTAATTTTATGCCTTAAAGCTTTAGACGTTCATACTCTTTCATAGGGCCGTTATAACTAACCTCCCATAAGGCCGCTATAACTCCTTATGTTTCAAAAGATTTCGTTCTTTTTATTAACCAAGAGACTTATACTTCAAATCAAACTCACACAATTTCGTAATACTTCTTCATGTCACGTAAATCCTTTTCTACCTTATTTAGGTTAAACCATTACTTAGGAATAAGTGAGTTAACTCTCTAACCCAACCAACTTAGACATTTTCTTAAAACAAGTCAAGTACAACAAATGGATTTACTTCATTTAAAACCCGCACGCTCACCGCACTATATAGTTCAAACTACTCATGCTCAAGAGATAAGAAAGCTCCACATACCTCTTTTGTCAATCCGCTTGCCAAGCTCAACTACCGCAAGTAATATTTCAACCTATAATAATCATAATACGTTTATTAACCTCTAATTTCAATGTAGGAATAATCTAAGTTCAAAGCCCTAAATTCTATGGAAGATCAAGCATTTCCTTTGTTTCTACATACTTTGCCACCTTTTTAAGGTCCGAATTCAACATCCAAACGCCACTTCTTAGGCCCAACAATCCCAGAAAAATCTCAAGGGAATTACACACCTAAACTTGGGTGTGTAAAATTCTGCCCCAAAAGGTAAAACAATTAACTTAACAAGTCTAAGGTAGTTTTTAGGCTACAACATGCTCACATAATTTTCTTAACCAATTCTTGCACATCCAAACCATATTTCTTACATGCAATGACTCTAAGAGCATTATTCACTACCACAAGTTCTTTCTTCTTAACATGCAACACTAGAAACTAATTCTAAAGGAAGAAATGTTACCTTAAAGTTTTAGTCAAACTTATTCCAAATATTTTGCTATCTTCCTCGCTAAGAACACCACCAACAAGCTAGCCACAAGCTTCCTTCGTTCTTAACTTTTCAGATTTTTCCTAAGGCTAGAATTCCTCTTGGGATTTTAGAAGGAGGAGCTTGAACTTTTAAGAGAGAAGGAGAGCTTTTGTCTAAGAGAGATGAAGTATGACCAAGTCTCAAGACTGGTCAATATAGTGCATGCAAAATCGATGGGTGGGACACTTGTCACCTCCCAAGGTCTTTTAAAAGAAAAATCGACTTTTCCTAAGTTTTTCCGCCAGATCCGCGGCCAAGTTCGCTTCCTGCACAAGGGCGCGCAACTCTGTGACTCAGATCTTCCGCGCCCTCGCTTCTTGCGCTGCCCCGCCGCTCTTTCCGAAACACATTTTTGTCCGATCACAGACCGAACTTGTAATTCTCATAACTTTCTACTCCGACGCCCTATCGATTTAGCGGTTGGTTGCGCTGGAATCTAGACTCAACGAACTACGCCTGTGCCTCTGAAACACTTAGAACTCTCAATGTATCGGGTCATAACTCGCCCCAAACTTGACTAAAACCCGTCCGAACGATCCGTCAACCTATCCTTAGAAAATTTTAAGTCTTACCCCTTTCAGACGCTCTTAAACGCATGACTGAACCACGGTGTAACATTCTCCTCTTAGAAACATTCGTCCCGAATGTTCTTTGGAGCCAATCTAATATTCACCGGTACTCTCCTCGCACCTTACACTAATGGAACTTTACTATGCCACTTGTGACTACAAGATATCGCATACGCTTAATCATTTCTCATAAATCAAACAGAAAACGAGTCCAAAGTACGAACCATTACCACCTACTCTCGCTCACGGCCAACAGATTTGCCCGCTCGTATCTACCAACTTATTATAACACATGTACATAGTCTCAATATCCCTCGTCATGATACTAAGTCTTACAACAATCCCATCACTTACTCCACCCGAATCTCATCTCAGACTATCCTCTTAAGCATACCACGAGCTTAATTTACAACCATAGTCTCCCATTAGTCTCTTAATTAAACTTCTTAAGGTCCATTTATTTCTCGGACAACTCATCATCTCCTAATTATCTCAAATTAGTACGCATAACCTTGATGAGAGTTCATCAAACCACTCCATACCTTCCCAGATCTAATTAGTCCTTATCAATCCTCGGTATTCCAATATCATTCTAGGAAACACGTGTTCGAATTTATACATAAATTTGTATAAATGTATGTCACTATACCCACTATACTACCATCATAACTAACCCGGATATGCAATCCACATAATCTTTCCCGGTCATCACGCTTTCTCGTAGGCTCAAACAACATAACTCATTAGGGAGAGACGACCCTAACCACACACCTCATCACACGATCTTAGAGTGAGAAGAATGGAAACTAATCCTAAATGTCTCGCAGCCTCTCGATTATAGATGTGGTGCACAACACACCGATAATCAAGACTCTACTAGACACGCCAGACACTTTCCGAGGACTAATCGCTCGATACCACTTTTGTCACGACCACCCCGGGTCATGACTAGTACTTCATCGGTACCATCGTGCATGATCGAGAATAGCAATGAACATACATAAAACAAAATTTGTATAAGTGAACATCACTAGCAAGCCGATAAGGCCGCTTTTCATAAAATAACTTAACCGAAAGTGAAACAAGACATCTTATCATTACACTCAAACCACAAACGTGACTACTGCACTTCAGAACATCGATCGTGACAGTGTCGCCATACCCCGATCAGACAAAAGTAAATAACCTCGTGGAATCATACCAAAAGACAAGCTCCGAGGACGGAGCTTTCCAAAATGAACAATGATCCTAATAATGGACCAAAGAAGCTACGTATCTCGACTGCTGCATTTAACGCACTTCGGGCGAGGTCAAGATAACAGTACCAAGTATGTGAAATCAAAATATCAGAATGAAAACATAAGTCCAAAACAAGTCGGGCCGTGATGAAATCAAATTAAATTTCATCGTGCCTTACCATCAATAAGTAACATCAATCATATACTACACGCACGAAGAATAGGAAGCTCATAAATCAAATACAATGGAAGCGCACTGCGGAATCCTTCATCATCAAGCAGACATCCAGTAAACTCATAATCGAACAATGGAAACATACCCGTGGAATCCTTCATCATCATGTGCGCTCCAAGTAACTCATAATCAACAATGGAAGCATACCCGTGGAATCCTTCATCATCAGACGTCCAAGTAACTCATAGCCAACAATGAAAGATACCCGGAATCCTTCATCAAGCAGACGCCCAAGTAACTCATAATCGAACAATGGAAGATACCTGGAATATTTCATCACCGCAGACGCCCAAGTAACTCATAATCGAACAATGGAAGCATACCGTGGAATTCTTCATCATCGGGCGGTACGTCCAAGTAACTCATAATCAACAATGAGCATACCTGCGGAATTTCATCACCGGAGGTACGCCTAAGTAACTCATAATCAACAATGGAGTATACCGTGGAATCTTCATCATCAAGCAGACGCCCAAGTAACTCATAATCAACAATGGAAGATACCGTGGAATCCTTCATCATCAAGCAGACGCCCAAGTAACTCATAACTTCTTTAGGCTTTCATTAACATACAAAATGAATCTCATTTTCATGACCTTATTCAAGAAAAACCAACTCTTTAACCTTTCATAAAGTTATTATAAACAACTCCCATAAAACCGTTATACTAACTTTATGCCTTAAAGCTTTTATCGCTCATACTCTTTCATGGGCCGTTATAACTAACCTCCCATAAGGCCGCTTATAACTCCTTATGTTTCAAAAGATTTCGTTCTTTATTAACCAAGAGACTTATACTTCAAATCAAACTCACACAATTTCCGTAATACTTCTTCATGTCACGAAATCCTTTTCTACCTTATTTAGGTTAAACCATTACTTAGGAATAAGTGGGTTAACTCTCTAACCCAACCAACTTAGACATTTTCTTAAAACAAGTCAAGTACAACAAATGGATTTACTTCATTTAAAACCCGTACGTCTACCGTACTATATAGTTCAAACTACTCATGCTCAAGAGATAAGAAAGCTCCACATACCTCTTTTGTCAATCCGCTTGCCAAGCTCAACTACCGCAAGTAATATTTCAACCTATAATAATCATAATACATTTATTAACCTCTAATTTCAATGTAGGAATAATCTAAGTTCAAAGCCCCTAAATTCTATGGAAGATTGGGCAGCATTTCCTTTGTTTCTACATACTTTGCCACCTTTTTAAGGTCCGAATTCAACATTCAAACGTCACTTCTTAGGCCCAACAATCCCAGAAAAATCTCAAGGGAATTACACACCTAAACTTGGGTGTGTAAAATTCTGCCCCAAAAGGTAAAACAATTAACTTAACAAGTCTAAGGTAGTTTTTAGGCTACAACATGCTCACATAATTTTCTTAACCAATTCTTTCACATCCAAACCATATTTCTTACGAATGACTCTAAGAGCATTATTCACTACCACAAGTTCTTTCTTCTTAACATGCAACACTAGAAACTAATTCTAAAGGAAGAAATGTTACCTTAAAGTTTTAGTCAAACTTATTCCAAATATTTTTGCTATCTTCCTTGCCAAGAACACCACCAACAAGCTAGCCACAAGCTTCCTTCGTTTTAACTTTTCAGATTTTTCCTAAGGCTAGAATTCCTCTCGGGATTTTAGAGAGAAGGAGGAGCTTGAACTTTTAAGAGAGAAGGAGAGCTTTGGTCTAAGAGAGAGATGAAGTATGACCAAGTCTTCAAGACTTGGTCAATATAGTGCATGCAAAATCAGACGGGGACACTTGTCACCCTCCCGTCTTTTTAAAAGAAAAATCGACTTTTCCTAAGTTTTTCCGCCTGAATCCCGCCGCGCGCGCCGCTTCAAGGCCGCGGCGCCGCAACTGCGACTCAGATCTTCCGCGCCATGCCCTCGCTTCCGCCGCGCCCCGCCGCCTCTTTCCAAACACGTTTTTGTCCGATCACAAGACCGAACTTGTAATTCTCATAACTTTCTACTCGGACGCCCTATCGACGAACGGTTGGTTGCGCTGGAATCTAGGCTCAACGAACTACGCCCCAGCCTCTGAAACACTTAGGAACTCTCAATGTATCGGGTCATAACTCGCCCCAAACTTGACTAAACCCGTCCGAACGATCCACAACCTATCCTTAGAAAATTTTAAGTCTTACCCCTTCGCACGCTCTCAAACGCACGACTGAACTACGGGGTGTAAAGAGAACTCAATTTTATGACCACCTACGAATCTTCTACCGCCTATGCTATCCCAATCTCACTTCCACCACCCCTCATAGTTGGCTCCTCGAACTAAACCTCGGGTATTTCGCTTCCCACCCAACCATAGGGGTTATATGGCATGACTTTTCCACTTGTCAAATTCACATCTCTCGTCACGCCACGCTCGACGAGACAATATTCAGCTTTTGAACCTCGTAAAACTGCACTACTCATTTCTTGATGAACCACCATATCTCCAAGCATTCTAAGTCAACTCACTCAAATATCATCTTCAGACCGCGTCCAGGGATGACCGCGTGCCATTCTTCCAGTGAGCCCATTGTTTCTGCCTCACCCTTAGCGTCGTGGTTCCTGGGGATGAATCATGCAAGCAAGACTCTGCTGAGTCACATATCTCGCTCACCTTAGGCGCCGAAGTCCTCGGGGATATCGCGTGCCATCCTTCCAGCCGAGCAACCGTCTCGCCATGCCTTAAGCGCCGCGATCCTGGGATGAATCGCTGCCATCCTTCCCGCGAGCAAGTCAAATCAGATCCAGCTACTCCATCAATGCCACCACCCACTATTTCCAGTCACCAAATGGAAACTCGTGCCAAACACGAGATTTTCAAACCTAAAGTCCAGTTTAATTTGTGTGTCCAAACCATTTTTCTACTTCCAAAGAACCCCAAATTGGTCAAACTTGACCCTAATTGGAGTGCGACCATTTCTGAGGAATATAACGCTTTAACTAAGCAGCATACTTCAGATCTTGTTTCTAGACCAGATGAGGTGAATGTGATCAGATGCTTATGGCTTTTTCTTCACAAATTCAGAGATAGTGGTGTTTTGGAACGCTATAAGGCTAGACTTGTGGCAAACGACACTAATCAGCAGGAGGGCATTGACTGTGCTGATACTTTTAGCCCGGTTGTTAAATCTGCTACGATTCGTACTGTTCTTAGTATTGCTATGGGTAAAAAGTGGCTGATTCATCAGCTGGATGTCAAGAATGCATTTCTTCATGGAGATTTGAAAGAAATTGTATACATGCATCAGCCACCTGGTTTTGTTCATCCAGTCGTTCCCGTGATGTCCGCCGCCCTGCGAAGTCACTCTACTGCACTCGTGCTTGGTATAACCATTTTGCCATGTATATTATGAAGATTGGGTTTATTTGGTGAGGTGTGACACCTCATTCATTTTTCATCATGGTAGTGACATTTCTTACTTGTTATTATATGTTGATTTACATCGCTCACCGCCTCATCCGACAAGTCAAAATGACATTATCGCTCTTCTCAAACCGAATTTGCTATGACCGATTTAGGGTCGAGTTACTTCTTGGGTATATCAGTTACTAGATCTGCAGATATTATATTCCTGAGTCAGCGTAAGTATGCAGAAGAGATTGTGTTCAGAGCTAAGATGTCGAATTGCAAGGCTATGTCCACTCCCGTTGATTTGAAATTCAAGCTCAGTGCTTCTGAGGGTGATCCAGTTTTTGATCCTACTCTCTGTCGAAGTCTTGAAGGTGCTTTCAAGACCACATTTACCACCTTCAACATTGCATATGTCGCTCAACAGTGTGTCTGCTCACGCATGCTCCAGGAACCCTATTTTGCTGCTCTTAAGCATATTATCAGATACATTAAGGGCACTCCTGACTATGGGTTGCATCTCTACCCCTCCGCTTCGAACAAGTTTCTCTCTTACACAGATGCTGATTGGGCAGGGTGCCTGGACACGAGTACTCTACTTCAGGCTATTGTGTGTTCTTAGGGGATAATCTTATCTCTTGGTCTGCCAAGAGACAAGCCACGTTATCCCACTCAAGTGCCGAAACAGAGTATAAGGGTATTGCTAATGTAGTTGCCGATCCGCTGGCTCGAATCTTCTTGGAGCTGTTATCCATTGCGTAAGGCATATATAGCAGGCGGTCTATTGTGATAACATATATGCTATTTATATGTCTCATAATCCGGTCCAACATCAATGACCAAACATATCGAGATGGATATTCATTTTTGTCCGCGCAAGGTCGCACGTGGATCTTGTCAAAATTCTACACGCACCCTCCTCCTATCATGCATATCTTCACAAATGGACTACCCGCACAACCTGCTCACGATTTCAGATCCAAAGATGAGCATTCGGCCCTCCGCCCCATCCGATGGTGTATTAGCGAATATTATTCAAATATTCACAGTATATATTATATTTATTAGTATCATGTATTTAAGGTAACTTAAGATTCTTACTGTATTAAGAATCACTTGTACAACTATATATATTGTGATTAATGAAATAAATCCCCAAGGGGAAATTATTCCAACATCTTACATTTAAGATTGGGGTTCACGAATTCCTCCAATATATTTCACAATTTCCTTCCCCCGGAAATTATGTTTTAACTTTTTTCATAATGGTGCTTGCAAGGGAAACACAAGCTCTATGTTTCGTGCAAGTAACTGAATTCAAGGAAATCCTACCTATTGTTGATATTGGGTGAGTGTTTGACAAGTGTTGTGACAACATTGCTTATAACATAAATATGTCAAGAATATCGCGATAACATCTCTCGTAAACGATTTTGCCCATTCTTCCGACCAAAGCGGTTTGTTACTGTGAGTTAAAAATGACCTAGGCAATCTAACAAGGAAGTTGTATTTTAAACGTGGAAAAGAAGAAGTCAAGCTTGGAAGAAAAGCAACGTAAAGCATCAAGTCAAGATCGTTGAGTTTTTCATGGAGAAGACTCGCCAAGGTTGAAGTCTTCTTTCTCGCAACTCCCACAACCAATCCATGAGATTTCAAGAAAGTTCCACATTATAAATAGAGGAGGAACATCATAGTATCGATATCTGTAATTCAACGAATGTAATCACCAAGAGAGCTCTCGATATTCAATTTAGAAACGGATCAACATCTTAGCCTAAAGTAGTATAACAACATCTAGTTCAACATTATTTTTCTTCCGATTCTAGATTGAGATTATTGTTAAAGTAATTCTAATGATGATGTTGTATGTTTATTTTAGATGTTTTATCCTTAGGTCAAGTCATCCATGATTTCGCTTTTATTTGTAATTTGTTTTTTATTTTCTAATAAGCATTTAATTGTAAAAAGAAATTCATTTATAATTGTATATAATATATACATTACTTCCTCATTGACTCATCAATGGTTATATTAACATATACCCTTGAAAATATAAACCTTGTGTCTTTTACTTTTCACGTGATTTACACTCTTAAGGTTTATTATCGTTTATCATAAATAAGGTTCTCACGTGTTCGCATAACATCGATGACAAACATTCAAAAAAATGTCTAATCATTTAAGTGTTTAATTTCTTTATTCTTACTCAAACCGCTTATCCATAAGCCTCTGACCTAACAAATGGTATCATAGCCAACACTTAATACAATAAATGTTTGATCCCCAATCTAACGGCTATAGACTCATTTATTCAAAATGCTGTAAACTTCAATTCACGGAACTAACTATGCCTATCGAAGATCCGTTTCATTCTCACATCAAATCAATTGATGTCGATCATGAGATCATCAAGCGTTATATGGTCCCCAAATATCCAACAGATGAGACGGTGATTTTCTTACAAACCCAACTGAACGGACCGCAGAAGAGATCAACAGTGCTAGCTTTATCAAAAGGCCTTAAATGCTATATTTGGACGGGTAGATCTATACATGTTCAAATTCATTCGAATTGTACAACGACCAAGGACGATGCGAGACCTTACAAACTCATCGTGAAGGTACCTCAATTCTGAAGACGCATAAAGCTACGCATGATTTCGAGCCAATATGAACGCTTGAGACGGAAGAATCTGAGGATATAATGCCATACTTTAAAAGTTAATCGACATTGCATTCTGTCAAGTGATTGGTTCTCCTTTGACCAACACACAACTTATGAACAAAGCCTCGTGATCTCTTCCTCGAAGGTTTAACACAAAGATTTGTGGTTATCGAAGAGGCCCATAATCTTGCTACATGGATCTCTCACATGCCACGGGCATCTTTCAAACTTATGAGATGAATATTAAAAGTCAAAGAGATCTCAGATAAAGACGAGACTTTGGCACTCCAAGGACAAACCTCTAAAACAAGATCGATACGGTGATGAAAACCCGAGGAATTGGGTAATGGTGCAACAGCTGCCTTACTCACTGGCATTTAATTCGATGGTTAGAAAGATCAACAATGATTGTAATAAAGCTAAACATAGCGAGCATCAAAATCCACTCATTCAATAAACAACCAATTAGGTCACCTTCGAATAGAAATCGTACCAACGAGAAACACTAACTGCATAACACCAATTTTAATCCCAAACAACTCGAGGAGAGTAATGTCACGATGCTCTGGTTGAGACTTATGCTAATGAGTGTGCAAACACTCTAGAAAACTTGGTAAGGTTCTGGGTAAGTCTCAGTGATGATGAAAACAAAGAGTGAAGAAGAAGATCAAGAAGAAGAATCCACGTGTAATGCCGCGTAAGAATGTTCGAACACTCACCGTCCGACAACGAAGATGTCAGATACAATGTTGTTACAACATCTACAACAACATCGAGCACAACATCTAAAACCCAACGACATCGTAAAGGTACGCTTTATTTTGACTATTCTCGAGACAATTGTCGTGTTGATTTTGTCTCTTCGTGAAAATGTTTACTTGGATCTAGCCACACCAGAGATGAAGTGATAAAGGAATTATAAGACCTTTGTAAAGCCTAATCACGTAACTGAGCAACTAGACTCAAAGGCAAAATCTTTGGCTCTTGAAAACAACAATATGAAAGGCACGCTTAACCGACAGATGTGCCACTTACCAAGAAGGATCTAGAACTTGGTAAGATTCGTAAGATTGAACTTCAAAGAAACCTACACGCCGGGCAAAGTGGGTATAAACAACCTAGTAAACCGAGACTTCCAAGATCCTTAGTAAAAGTGAGAGGATAAAATTTGTCAAAGAAAATGCGAAAAATAACTCTCATAACACTAGGATAGATCAAGTTTGACGCCATCAGAAAAAGTTAGGACATCTAATGCCCATCGCTACAAACTTCAAATCCTCGCACTCGATCGGGCCTGAAGATGTTGCCATCAAACCGATGTTGCCCAACATCGCTGACAACACTGTAGTTGACACTCGAGATCGTAAAGAATAAAGGTTTGAAAGAGTTGGTACCTAAACTAAACTCGAGGTGTAATGATGCATAATCGCTATACGCATTAATATTACGGTGCTCTTGGTATTTCGATAGTGGTTGTTTCAAGACATACGACAGAACCAAAAGGCTAACAAGTATAATGAATCTTGAAATGGAGGATACGTGAATCTTTAAGAAGAAAGAGTAAGATAATCGGGAAAGCGAACTCTCAAAGTTTCGATGTTCCACTTTGAAAATGTTCTTTCACGTAGGCGCCTAGGGCTAACCTACTTAGCATAAGCCAACTATGCGATCTAGTTGACCCATACAAACCATAAGAGGTCTAACACCTTCCTTGTATCCCACACACAAGCCTTACTCTTAGCCACATTTGAAAGCACTAACTCACGCCCCTTTTCTGCTTCTTGTTCCTTCCTCGGACTTTGTGTCACGACCCGATTCCGGCCCATGACCGTGCCCACTGGCACCCTAGCAGATATACATCGAGTAACCAATGGAAATAAACTTACAAACATAGAACAATATAAAATAAGAAACAAAGTAACCAAAATGGTTACCTTCAGATATATATATAACAAAACTCAATGCTTACATCCTTTACAACCCCAATTTACAACAGACTATGCACTTCTAAGAGTTTATAATAACTATGACTTTGACAAAGGTTCCCGCCATACCCCGAATGTACATAAACCTACAATGACAAAAAGAATCATACTAAAA